>CM057088.1:25992500-26007500 GCA_029959045.1 Taenioides sp. WSHXM2023 | reverse complement strand
AGAGAGGAGGAGGAGAGAAGAGGAGGAGAGAGGATGAGGAGAGGAGGAGAGAGGAGAAGAGGAGGAGAAGAGGAGGAGAGGAGAGGAGGAGAGAGGAGGAGGGGAAAGGAGGAGAGGAGAGGAGAGGAAGAGGAGGAGAGGAGGAGAGGAGGAGGAGAGAGGAGGAGAGGAGGAGGAGAAGAGGAGGAGAGAGGAGGAGAGAGGAGGAGGGGAGAGGAGGAGAGGAGGAGGAAGAGAGGAGAGAGGAGGAGGAGAGGAGGAGAGAGGAGGAGGAGAAGAGGAGGAGAGGAGGAGGAGAGGAGAGGAGGAGAGAGGAGGAGGGGAGAGAGGAGGAGAGGATGAGAGAGGAGGAGGAGAAGAGGAGGAGAGAGAAGGAGAGGAGAGGAGGAGAGGAGGAGGAGAGGAGGAGAGAGGAGGAGAGGAGGAGAAGAGGAGGAGAGAGGAGGAGGGGAGAGGAGGAGAGGAGAGAAGGAGAGGATGAGGAGAGGAGGAGAGAGGAGGAGAAGAGGAGAAGAGGAGGAGCGAGGAGGAGGGGAGAGGAGGAGAGGAGGAGAGGAGAGGAGGAGAGAGGAGGAGGAGAAGAGGAGGAGAGAGGAGGAGAGGAGAGGAGGAGAGAGGAGGAGGGGAGAGGAGGGGAGAGGAGAGAGGAGGAGAAGAGGAGGAGAGGAGGAGAGAGGAGGAGGAGAAGAGGAGAGGAGGAGAGAGAAGGAGAAGAAGAGGAGGTTAAACGTTTGTGATGAAGCTCAGATACAACTCCAGAGTGAGGCTGATGATGGACAGCAGGGGGCGCTGTGGCACAGACCTCTGAACACAGAGGTTTGGTCCTGAGGTCAGCGAGAAGAATTATTCCATCGGTAACATCAACAGGTGTGACGGGTGTGATAGTTGTGACAGGTGTGAGACAGGTGCTGTCCTGACCTATAGCCATGGCGGTCTCCTGAGAGTCTCCGGTGATCATCTTCACCGCCACGCCGGAGCCGATCAACGTGGACACGGCGTCTTTGACCCCGGAGCGAGGAGGGTCCAGCATCCCCACCAACCCCACGAAGGTCAGGGACGAGAGGTCACCACCAACCGCAAACGCTAGGACTGAGAGAGACCGAGTCAGAACCAGAACCAGGACCGAGAGAGAGACCGGGCCAGGACCAGGACCAGGACCAGGACCAAGACCGAGAGAGACCGGGTCAGGACCAGGACCGAGAGAGAGACCGGACCAGGACCAGGACCGAGAGAGACCAGACCAGGACCAGGACCAGGACTGTGAGAGAGACCGGGTCAGAACCAGGACCAGGACCAGGACCAAGAGAGACCCGGTCAGGACCAGGACCAGGACCAGGACCGAGAGAGACCGGGTCAGGACCAGGACCAGGACCGAGAGAGACCGGGTCAGGACCAGGACCGAGAGAGAGACCGGACCAGGACCAGGACCAGGACCGAGAGAGAGACCGGGTCAGAACCACGACCAGGACCAGGACCAAGAGACCCGGTCAGGACCAGGACCAGGACCAGGACTGAGAGAGACCGGGTCAGAACCAGGACCAGGACCAGGACCGAGAGAGAGACCAGGTCAGGACCAGGACCAGGACCGAGACAGATTGGGTCAGGACCAGGACTAAACCAGGACTAAACCAGGACTGAACCTGGACTGAACCAGGACTAAACCAGGACTAAACCAGGACTAAACCAGGACTAAACCAGGACTGACCTCGGAGTCCGGCTGAGCCCATGTAGCTGATCTGCTGCTGGTAGAGCTCCCTCTGCTGGTAGCTCAGGGGCAGTGTGGTTCCGTGGCTGTGGTACGAGCTGCAGAACCGGATCACCTGCTCGAAGGCTCCTTTGACGAAAAACAGGCCCGGTTTGTCCTGGACCAGAACCAGAGGAGAACAGGGTCAGAACTCCTGCGCTCTGCTGTAGTGGACCAAGACCAAGACCAAGACCTCGACCTCTGACTGTCCAGACCGAGACAATTTAGGCCTAAAATAATCCAACCAAACGGTCCTGACTGAAACACTCTGAGCCCCTTTTTTGGACCCTCACCCACAGTTTGAGAACCTGAACTTCCACTGGCTCTTTACACCAAACTGTGAAGAAAGTGAAGAAAGTGGACAGGATTTTTAAACCTGTTTTTTCAAATTCCACACTGGAGTTTTTTTTCTCTCACTGGTTTTGCAGTTTGGTGTTTAGCCTCTGCACATTTACCAAACCAAACGCACATCGTGACAAACACTTTTATTTGGCATTTTATTAGGCAAACGTCAGCATTTCACTGTAGACCTGCTCTGGGCTGGAGACCTGCTCTGGGTTGTAGACCTGCTCTGGGCTGTAGACCTGCTCTGGGCTGTAGACCTGCTCTGTAGACCTGCTCTGTAGACCTGCTCTGTAGATCTGCTCTGTAGATCTGCTCTGTAGATCTGCTCTGTAGATCTGCTCTGGGCTGGAGACCTGCTCTGTAGACCTGCTCTGGGCTGTAGACCTGCTCTGGGCTGTAGACCTGCTCATTTAGATTAGTTTTTGCTTCGTGTTTCGTCTCGAGTGGATGTGCGCGCGGGGAGGAGACGGCGTGAAAAGGTGAGGAGTAACCCTCGTGTTGTTTTCAGGGGCCTGGGCTCATTGGCTCATGGGCACAAAAATAATTTTCTCTTCCACATTTACTTCCTCAATCCGGGCGAGCTCCTTCCACCGTGTGACGTCTGTAACGTGCACGGCGTGGAGCGTTTGGACCAATCGGAGCGCGGCGTGGAGCGCTTGGACCAATCGGAGCGCGGCGTGGAGCGTTTGGACCAATCGGAGCGCGGCGTGGAGCGTTTGGACCAATCGGAGCACGGCGTGGAGCGTTTGGACCAATCAGAGCACGGTCTGGAGCGTTTGGACCAATCAGAGCAAGAGCTGCTAGAGCGGAGCGAGCGCGGCTCAGAGTGGCGAGGTTCAGTCTGACAAAGATCACTTTTAGGAGCTTTGAGGATTTAAACATTTGAAAAAGTTTATGTTGTGAAAATAGAAAAGAATCCTACAAAATCCGACCTTTGTGAAAGCCGGATGCCCTGTCAGAACATGGGCAGGTTGAATTCCCATAATGCATTGCGCTCTATGGGAGAATTCTGTCTGGGCCCAAACTCCTGGAGCTGCAGTACCTGGAGCATCCACTAGAGCGGAGACAGAGGGGGAGGGGCTTACAGATTCATGGACTGTGCCGTATGTTTGAGGGACTCCTCCACATGCAGACATGTAGCTCACACAGAGAACGCTCTGAACTCTGCCCCAGCGTTTCTGTCGTACGATGGGACCAACACTGACGCAGATACTCAGTGATAAAGTTTGCACAAAAACATGGTGAAAAACTATGACAAATCCACGTCTAACAGGAGAAGAGGCTCAGACCTGTTGCGTTCTGTGGACGCAGCGCACGGCCATCCACTTCTGCTCCGAGGAGAACGGAACCTCCTCCACGCGAATGTACTCCTGCTGCACAGACTCCAGCCCCATCTGAGAACGAGAACATACGAGAACATCTGAGAACGAGAACATCTAAGAACATCTGAGAATGAGAACATACGAGAACATCTGAGAACGAGAATATACGAGAACGAGAATATATGAGAACATCGGAGAACGAGAACATACGAGAACGAGAATATACGAGAACATCTGAGAATGAGAACATCTGAGAACGAGAACATACGAGAACATCTGAGAACATCTGAGAACGAGAATATACGAGAACGAGAATATATGAGAACATCTGAGAATGAGAACATCTGAGAACGAGAACATACAAGAACACCTGAGAACGAGAACATACGAGGACATCTGCGAACGAGAACATCTGAGAACATCTGAGAATGAGAACATCTGAGAACAAGAACATCTGAGAACGAGAACATCTGAGAACGAGAACATCTGAGAACATCTGAGAATGAGAACATCTGAGAATGAGAACATCTGAGAACAAGAACATACGAGAACATCTGAGAACGAGAATATACGAGAACGAGAATATATGAGAACATCTGAGAACGAGAACATCTGAGAACGAGAACATCTGAGAACGAGAACATACGAGAACATCTGAGAACGAGAATATACGAGAACGAGAATATACGAGAACGAGAATATATGAGAACATCTGAGAACGAGAACATCTGAGAACGAGAACATCTGAGAACGAGAACATACAAGAACGAGAATATACGAGAACACCTGAGAACGAGAACATACGAGGACATCTGCGAACGAGAACATCTGAGAATGAGAACATCTGAGAATGAGAACATACGAGAACATCTGAGAAGGAGAACATCTGAGAACATCTGAGAATGAGAACATACAAGAACATCTGAGAACATCTGAGAATGAGAACATCTGAGAATGAGAACATACGAGAACATCTGAGAACATCTGAGAACATCTGAGAACGAGAACATACGAGAACACCTGAGAACGAGAACACCTGAGAACGAGAACATCTGAGAACGAGAACATACGAGAACGAGAACATACGAGAACATCTGAGAATGAGAACATCTGAGAATGAGAACATCTGAGAATGAGAACATCTGAGAACGAGAACATCTGAGAACGAGAACATACGAGAACGAGAACATACGAGAACGAGAACATCTGAGAACGAGAACATACGAGAACATCTGAGAACGAGAACATACGAGAACATCTGAGAACGAGAACATACGAGAACATCTGAGAACGAGAACATACGAGAACGAGAACATCTGAGAACGAGAACATACGAGAACATCTGAGAACGAGAACATACGAGAACATCTGAGAACGAGAACATACGAGAACATCTGAGAACGAGAACATACGAGGACATCTGCGAACGAGAACATACGAGGACATCTGCGAACGAGAACATCTGAGAATGAGAACATCTGAGAACGAGAACATATGAGAACATCTGAGAACGAGAACATCTGAGAAGGAGAACATCTGAGAACATACAAGAACATCTGAGAAGGAGAACATCTGAGAACGAGAACATACGAGAACATCTGAGAACGAGAACATCTGAGAACATACGAGAACATCTGAGAACGAGAACATCTGAGAACGAGAACATCTGAGAACGAGAACATACGAGAACATACAAGGACATCTGAGAACATACGAGGACATCTGAGAACGAGAACATCTGAGAACGAGAACATCTGAGAACGAGAACATCTGAGAACGAGAACATACGAGAACATACAAGGACGTCTGAGAACATACGAGGACATCTGAGAACATGCAGGAACACCTCCCTCATATCTTAAATTCTGAATATATATTTAACATTGATGTTTTCTCTCTATATTATATTTATTATGTGTGAGCTCCTGTGTCCAGATTGTTTCCCTGTGGATTTGTTTGTCTAAAGCTACGTTCAGACCGATGTCGAGTCTGGGGTGACGTCCCCTTTACAGAGTCTGGGGTGACGTCCCCTTTACAGAGTCTGGGGTGACGTCCCCTTTACAGAGTCTGCGCGGATGTCTCCTCTAGGCCCGCCCCCGTCACCAGACCCCGCCCCCTCATTTAGACCCGCCCCCTCCTTTAGACCCGCCCCCTCCACCAGACCCCGCCCCCTCCTCTAGGCCCCGCCCCCTCCACCAGGCCCCGCCCCTCTCACCTTCATGGCGAGAGCGATGAGAGCGCCCTCTGTAGGTCGTCCGAGGAGCGTGTGGTTCCTGATCACAGAGTCGTTACAGACACAGCCCACCTGCAACAAAGCACCAGGGTTAAAGCTCTACTGCGGGACATTTCTGAGTGCGTTTAAAGCTCCACTGTGGGACATTGGTGCTGTTACCTCGACGATCTTGCTGACGGAGGGACAGGAGAAGCCGTGGATCACTTCTCCATTCAGCACCACCTCACCTGCTCCATTATAACCCACACCTGAGACCTGTAAGAGACCAGACCAGGACTGAACCAGGACTGAACCAGGACTGAACCAGGACTAAACCAGGACTAAACCAGGTCTAAACCAGGACTGAACCAGGACTGAACCAGGACTAAACCAGGTCTAAACCAGGTCTAAACCAGGACTAGACCAGGACTAGACCAGGACTAGACCAGGACTGAACCAGGACTGAACCAGGACTAAACCAGGTCTAAACCAGGACTAGACCAGGTCTAAACCAGGACTAGACCAGGACTAAACCGGGACTAAATCAGGACTGACCTCTGCGTGGAGTCCATCTGAGGTGAAGATCTGGGTGACCGTCATTTCGTTTTTGGTCAAAGTCCCGGTTTTATCAGAACAAATCACGTTACAGCAGCCTGAAAAACACAAGAGTCAGATGCCCTCCCATCCTGCTGTATCCCTGTGCTCCAGGTCCCCTGCCCGTGGCCCAGATGCCCTCCCGTGTGGTACTGACTGAGCGTTTCGACGATGGGCAGCTTCTTGACGATGGCTCTCTTTTTGACCATCCTCATGACGCCTAGAGCCAGGGTCACCGTGACGACGATGGGCAGACCCTCGGGGATCGCCGCCACCGCCAGACTGCGCCAAAAACATCACGGAACATGGTTTAAACCAAACATACTCCAGTCCCAAGTACCATCAGATCTAAACCAGGTCTACAACAGATCTAAACCAGGTCTACAACAGGTCTAAACCAGGACTAAACCAGGTCCTACAACAGGTCTACAGCAGGACTATCCCAGGTCTAAACCAGGTCTATCCCAGGACTAAACCAGGTCTAAACCAGGACTAAACCAGGATTAATCCGGGTCTATCCCAGGACTAAACCAGGACTAAACCAGGTCTAAACCAGATCTATCCCAGGACTAAACCAGGTCTAAACCAGGTCTATCCCAGGACTAAACCAGGTCTATCCCAGGACTAAACCAGGTCTAAACTAGGTCTAAACCAGGACTAAACCAGGACTAAATCAGGACTAAACCAGGACTAAACCAGGACTAAACCAGGACTAAACCAGGATTAAGCCAGGTCTATCCCAGGATTAAACCAAGTCTAAACCAGGTCTAAACCAGGTCTGACCTGACTCCGATGGTGAACATGTCCAGGATCCTCTTCCCCTGCAGCCAGCCCACCAGCATGATCACACCTGAGATATGAGAGATGAGAGCACACAACACACAACACAACACACAACACAACACAGAACACAACACACAGAGGAGAGCGCCCCCACAGGACACACACACACAACATACAACACAACACAACACACACAGGAGAGCGCCCCCACAGGACACACACACACACACACACAGCATTCAACACAACACAACACACAGAGGAGAGCGCCCCCACAGGACACACACACACACACAACATACAACACAACACAACATACAGAGGAGAGCGCCCCCACAGGACACACACACACACACAACATACAATACAACACAACACAACACACAGAGGAGAGCGCCCCCACAGGACACACACACACACACAACACAACACACAGAGGAGAGCGCCCCCACAGGACACACACACACACACACAACATACAACACAACACAACACACAGAGGAGAGCGCCCCCACAGGACACACACACACACAACATACAACACAACAACACACAGAGGAGAGCGTCCCCACAGACACACACACACGCGCGCGCACGCACACACCCACACAGACACGTACCGATGATGCCGAAGGAGTAGAGGGACAGCTGTTTCCCCAGGAGGTCCATGCTCTTCTGCAGGGGGGTCTTAGGGGCCTGGACACAGGACAGGAGCAGAGGGCAGAGGTCAGAGGTCAGAGGTCAGGGGTCAGGGGTCAGAGGTCAGGGGTCAGGATGAGCTGCCCCCTGTTGGCTGTGGAAGTTCAGACTGATCTGCGTGTCATACAGAAGGATGTGTGCGGTCCTCAGCGAGTCAGAGACAAACCGTGTGTCCTCAGATGAATTGTTCAGAGCTTCAGTGATTCCTCCAGGTGTTTCAGCCCCGGCACATTCGGCTCCTTTCCGTTTTCATCCAGAGCGGCCATGCCTCTCTCTGACCCCTGACCTCCTTTCTCTGTCCCCTGATCTCCTCTCTGACCCCCGACCTCCTCTATCTGACCCCCAACCTCCTCTCTGACCCCTGACCTCCTTTCTCTGACCCCTGACCTGTGTCTCTGTGTGGACCATAGATCTGTAATAAACCTGGATAAGCCCCTCCCCGTCTGTCTCCGCTCTAGTGGACGCTCCAGGTACTGCAGCTCCAGGAGTTTGGGCCCAGACAGAATTCTCCCATAGAGCGCAATGCATTCTGGGAATTCAAACTGCTCGTGTTCTGACAGGGCATCCGGCTTTCACAAAGGTCGGATTTTGTAGGATTCTTTTCTGTTTTCACAACATAAACTTTTTCAAATGTTTAAATCCTCAAAGTTCCTAAAAGTGATCTTTGTCAGACTGAGCCTCGCCGCTCTGAGCCGCGCTCGCTCCGCTATAGCAGCTCTCGCTCTGATTGGTCCAAACGCTCCACGCCGCGCTCTGATTGGTCCAAACGCTCCACGCCGTGCTCTGATTGGTCCAAACGCTCCACGCTGTGCTCTGATTGGTCCGTGCACGTTACAGACGTCACACGGTGGGAGGAGCTCGTCCGGATTGAGGAAGTAAATGTGGAAGAGAAAATTATTTTTGTGCCCATGAGCCAATGAGCCCAGGCCCCTGAAAACAACACGACGCCATGTTGGATTCAGGTTCAGGTTTGTTTAAAGTTCTGTGGTTCTGTGGGTCGGACTCACCTCCTCCGCCTGCATCATCTTAAACACTTCTCCAAACTCAGAGTTCTCTCCAGTCCCGATCACGATGCCCTGGACACACACACACACACAAGGGTTTAGATACAGATTAAAGCCACACTGTGGAACATTTCCATGTGTAACATGGACACACACAGGAGGGTTTGGAAACAGTTTAAAGCTCCTGAATCACACAAACTCTGAGCTTTAAATCATGTTCTGACCGCTAACCGCCACGTTCCAAACAGGAAGTGCTCCAGGCGGCTCTTCCGGCTCTTCAGACTCTGGCTCCAGTGACTCACATTGGGATCTTGTGGCTCTTCTCTGGACCTGCTGCTGTGGCCTCGGTGTTTTGGTTTTAAATGTTCTTCTGAAGCCACAGAATCCTGAATTTTTCATTTCTCGATTTAAATCATGATGAACATAAATAACGGACCAATCAGACGCCTTCATTCCCCGAGGCCCCTCCCACTAGCTTCCCACTTCTGTAAACAGACTATAGCCGTGTCTCATTTCAGGGTCTGCATCCTCCGAGGCTGGTTTTCAGGCCGCATACGCCACTTCCGGCGCGACAAGGCCTGTCCCATTTCATGCAGCCTCCGAGGATGCAGCCTGAAAACCGGCCTCGTTTCCATGGAGATCAGGCCGTGAACGAAGGCCGTGAAAATGCATCCTTCGCGGCCTTATATTCCCCAGCATGCACCGCACGCTACTTCTTCTATGGTAAAAAATGGAGTCCGCGGCTGCGTCCCCTACCAGCTGCAATTTTACTTTTAAATGTAAGTATTGGTTTACCTCGCCTACAATTAATTCTAAGTGACTCGCTACATGAAACTGTTCATAAACAAGTTCACTTAAGTTTAACTTAAGATGTTAAATTAAACATATGTATGAAGGTAGTTGTTATGGCTTAGTTTACGGATATTGTTGTATTAGCGGTTAGTAGCGTTATCCCTTACACTTGTTTATTAGCTTAGCTGTTGTAATGTTGGATATTCTCCAGTATGTAAGAATATTCTTGTCTTCGGGGAACAAGGAGCAGACCACCCGACTAACTGAGCTGAGGCGGGAGAACGACCACCTGTTCACCGGGGCTAAATTCTCCGTGAACATGGCTTGGAGGTAAGTATTAAAACAGTGCTATATACTCCTGATAGATAATATAACATCAGCCATGAAAACTATATCAGCGCTGGCATTACTGCCATTTGAAAACCTTTTTCATTTGTACATATGTGAGTAGTTGTGAATTAACCTGGGTTTCCCCATTTATTTCCTATGTTCTCCACAGCCTGTACTTCTGTGATTACTAAATGATGGCCGGGAAGCTGGTGATCTGAAAAGTATACTACACAATGTAGTACTATCATGTGTAGTAATGTAGTAATATCACAATGGAGAACTAAACCTACCTATTTGTCAGTAGACAGTTGTTCACAAATAAGCTGGACTTATTAAGTGTTATTATCCATTATATCTCCCTTACAAAAGCATCTTGAAAACTGTAATTAAAAAGACATAATTAACTACATAAATGAAAGGACAGCGTGTGCTGCACGGTTACTGAACAAATGTTTGCAGTAACACTAGGAGATCTGTAACAGATTTCATATTATATATAATATAATTATAAATGTACTGTATTTATTATTATGTAAATGTGAATGTTTATGTTCTGTTTGACTCAGGACAATACTGGAGAAGTTAGGCCTGCAATAATAAGGGCTGCAAATGAATCATGCTCATATTGAAATCTAAATTGTGAAAATATGTGTGGGATTCCTCTATTAATTAAGATGTTTCGATTTATCTAAACGGCCTTTGGATCTGAATGTATCTACACTGAACCAAATGTTCCTGTAATAGTTTTGTAGTTTTCTTAATGTGTGTGTCATTACAGGTTTTCACTCTGCAGGACAGGACTTTGATCAGTCAGACATAAGGCCCATTCTGCTCTTCCTCCTCCAGAAGACAAGGGATACATCACACTGAGTGGTCCAAGTGCACTGGGTCATGTCTCCACTGTCCATGCTGACTGTAGAAGACCTGTGGGGTCTCTGGTTGCATCAGGCCTCCCTCCTGCATGTGCTGCTGCTGTCCCTAATGTGTCCTAATAGTGATGTTTAGGTTTAACTTCTAATTTCCTGCTGAAGTAAAATAGTCAAATGGTAGTTTCTTTGCATCTTAGCAGAGGAGCACCTAAACAGCTTAATCACTGAGGAAGTGTCCCATGATAAATGTGGCCTTATATGAACTTAACAAGTGTGAGACAAAACTGAAAACATATAATTTGCTCATATGTTTATTTGAATGTTTTTCAGTCTATACTGACATTTGAATCATGGTAAAATGTGCCACTTATTTGATGTCTCTTTTGACAGTAATTAATTACATGTACTATAAGAATGTACTATTGTACTGCAGTTAAGCAGTGGTAATCCACATGATCATATTTTACAAAGATAATTTGTTCATTTTGGACTGTCACCTGCTTCAGCAACAAGGGAACAGGATTTGAGAGTTCACTGGCATACAGCTGTTTTTACTCACCTATTATTGCATTGTGTGTGTGTAATGGGTTCAATGTTTGACTTTTCACATCAAGATAAAGTATTTCCAGAAGTTCCTTTGAATGTTTAATAAACCATCTTTTTTCAAAGGAGAGGTGTCTTTCTTTATAAACTGATTTAAATGCATTCCCTGTATAAATGTAATCCTTGGTCAATATAGAAATATTTAATAATGATAATAATATTTAATAATGAATATCTCATCACTGTATTTGAAACTTTAAGGTAATTTAGCCTATTTCAGATCTATCCCAGAAATATAACAGTTTTGTTTTGCAAAAGTTAAACATACGTTTTAATTTCAGCCTCAAGATTTGGATGAGAATTATTAGAATAACTTGGTCTCAAAATCCGATAGTTCAATTACCCACGCGTAATCTTTGTTATTGATCCGTGTGCGTAATCTGCGTGGTGCGTGTTGTTAGCATTAGCGTTAGCATTAGCGTTAGCAGCGTGTCTTGGTTGCTGGGCGACGGGAGCAGCTCCGTGGGCTGGACCTGTCCCATTTCGCCAACGGAAATGCTGTCCTCGGAGGCTGGTTCGAAGGCTGCAGCCTTCACGGCCTTGGAGGCACCTGGCCTCGGAGGATGCAGACCCTGAAATGAGACACGGCTTATGGCCACAACCCCTCATTCACTACTCTGTAGCGCCCCCTACAGAGAGTCACTCACAGACTGAGACTCGGGTCACTACAGTCGGGTCATGTGACTGTGGCTCTGTCTAAACTGTGCGAAAAGTGAATTTGTGTCATAAATAAAGATCGGATCAGACGAACACCAGTGTTTCTGGAATAAGAAGAATTCCACATGTTTGTGTCACGCTGGACCAACACTGGAGGAGCAGAGTTTGGTCTGAGACGAGGAAATGAAGGTCTGAACATCTGGAGCTAAAGCAGCTAACGCTAGGACCACTAATGCTAGTGCCAGTAACACTAGGACCGCTAATGCTAGTGCCGCTAACGCTAGGACCGCTAATGTTAGTGCCGCTAACGCTAGGACTGCTAACGCTAGGACCGCTAACACCAGCGCCGCTAACACCAGAACGGTTTATTTAGTCGTGTTTTATTCAGAATCAGAATCAGAGCCACAAACCAGAGATTTTATCTGCTTCATTCAGTCGGGTGAGTAACAGTACTATAGTAGTAGTACATGAGTATAACAGTAGTAGTATCTGTAGTACTTTGCTCTGCTTCATTCAGTCGGGTGAGTAACAGTACTATAGTAGTAGTACATGAGTATAACAGTACAGTCCCTGACAAAAGTCTTGTCGCTTATCCATTTTGTAGAAACAAAAGCTTATAACCTGACTTTAAATTAATCGATTGGTTTTAGAAATGTCTCATATGAAAGCTAAAACCCTCCCAAATTATGCTCAATATACTAAAATAAATTTGCTTCACTGAAGAAAGATTGATCATTTAATGAACACAGAAAGGTCAGATTTTGGCAAGACAAAAGTCTTGTCGCCTACAGAAAATTGAACAAATAATTTACTTCAAATACAAAAATATGTTGCATAACGTCAGTGAATTAAGTAGTGGTGCTGTGAGATCCATATTTAATATCTTGTATGACTTCCATGAGCTTGAAGGACTGCATCCATGCGGTTCAACAATGATTCATACAATTTGTTGATGAAGTCATCAGGAATAGCAAAGAAAGCAGTCTTACATGCCTCCCAGAGTTCATCAAGATTCTTTGGTTTTGCCTTCCATGCTTCCTCTTTCATTCTACCCCAGACATGCTCAATGATGTTCATGTCTGGTGACTGGGCTGGCCAGTCCTGGAGCACCTTGATCTTCTTCGCCTTGAGGAACTTTGATGTAGAGATAGAAGTATGCGATGGAGCACCATCCTGCTGCAAAATTTGACCCCTTTTATGGTTGGGAATGTAAGAGGTAGCTAATACTTCTTGATATTTTAGGCTATTGATATTGCCTTCCACCCTGCAAATGTCTCGCACACCCCCATACTGGATGTAACCCCAGACCATGATTTTTCCGCCACCAAACTTAACTGTTTTCTGGGTGAATCTTGGATCCATGCGGGCTCCAGTAGGTCTCCTGCAATATTTGCGGCGGCTGTGATGTAATTCAACCGAGGATTCATCTGAGAAATCCACCTTCTGCCACTTTTCCAGTGTCCATCCTTTTAGCAGGCTGTGGGCCTTGGCAAATGCCACACGGTTTTTTAATTGCCTTTTGTTTAGTGCTGGTTTCTGTGCACTGATTCGACCATGGAGGCCATTTCGAGACAGAATTCTACAAACTGTTCTGGTTGACACAGGGACTTGAGGTGACCAGGCCTGGTGGAGCTCTGCTGTAGTGGAAAAGGGGCTGGCCTTGGATTTTCGAATCAACAAACGGTCCTCCCGAGCAGTTGTCTTGCGGGGTCTGCCGGACCTGGGCTTGTCAAAAACATCTCCAGTCTTTTCAGATCTTTTTCTTATTCTTTGTACTTGACGCTGAGACACATTGAAGGTGTCAGCCACCTCAGCAGTGGATCTGGTCTTCAGCCTCTTGATAATTAACACTTTGGTCTCAGGGTGGATCTTAGGCATGTTGTCAGAGGTCAAGTTGCAGTTGATGTGAAGGTCTGGTGTGCTGGGGTTCTTTTTATACACACCCACTAATTGATTGATCAGTAACTGATCACAGGTGAGGCTGTAATCTAGGATTGGGTGCATCATATGACAAGGCGACAAGACTTTTGTCTTGCCAAAATCGGACCTTTCTGTGTTCATTAAATGATCAATCTTTCTTCAGTGAAGCAAATTTATTTTAGTATATTGAGCATAATTTGGGAGGGTTTTAGCTTTCATATGAGACATTTCTAAAACCAATCGATTAATTTAAAGTCAGGTTATAAGCTTTTGTTTCTACAAAATGGATAAGCGACAAGACTTTTGTCAGGGACTGTAGTAGTATTTGTAGTACTTTTATCTGCTTCATTCAGTCGGGTTGTGTCCAGTTAAACTGTCGCTGTAGCCGTTGTTTCTCCCAGTGCATTGTGGTCCATACTGACCGCTCTACCGACCCCTGATGAACACGACTTTTCAAGGTGCACTGTGGGAGATTTTAAGTGCACGACTTTTTTACTCACTGGACATTCGCCCCAGGAGATGGAGTGACCCTGAACAGCACCCCCTGTGGGGGATAGTGTGGACATTCAGACCTGGAGTTGTGTTTGTTTCATTCACATGTTTGAGGAACTCTTTATTATTAGTCTGTCTACATCTCCAAAGCTCCAAACGCTCTGTTCCACCTTGTGATGTCATCAAGTGGTAGTTTTCAAGTGAACAGCTCCTTTTACCTTTAGTTCAGTAGAGATCGACAATTCCAGGACTGAAATGATCCAAATGATTCTAGTGAAGGTGTGTGGAGTTTAAAAACACAGTGGAGCACTTCCTGTATCATCACATGATGACATCACAAGGTGGAGCAGAGTGTTTTCAGTTTGAGAGAAGAACTCGTGTTAAATCTGCAGGTTTGTGTGTTAAACATGTGAATGAAACAAACAACTCCAGGTGTTTGTGACGAGGAAACGACGTCAGAGCAGAGGATTATGGGACATTTAGGTAAACTCAGATTAAAGCCACACTGTGGAACTTTTGCGTGTGTACCTTGGCTTTTCCGCAGCGCACCAACGTCCCCATGTAGGCGATGTTCTGCCTGGATGCCAGGTCGTTAGAGGGCGACGGGGCTGTGCTTTTGGGGCAAGGCGTGGTC
>CM057088.1:25910000-25987500 GCA_029959045.1 Taenioides sp. WSHXM2023 | reverse complement strand
AAAATCACTATTGTACTATTGTCTAAAGAAAGAGGGTTTTATCATCATGGGATCGTATCGAGTATCAAGTATTGAGTATCAAGTATCGAGTATCAAGTATCAAGTATTGAGTCTTGAGTCCCAAGTCTGTTCCTTTAGAATCGAAGTCCAGTTTGAAGTTTCAGTATAATGACAACAGCTTAAACTCTGCTTCATTCGTGTGTTTCTGAAGCTGGATTAAAGTAGAATTATGAAACTAATGAGACTAATGACATTTCTGCATTTATGTTCTGACCTCCACCGGGTGCAACAGGTGTGGACAGGTGAGACAGGTGCAGCAGCATTCACACACATCATTACAGAGGCCAACTCCCTACAACATGACCATATCGAAAAGATCGACACAGATCCACCGATTAATTGAATAAACCACGCCTAGAGAGAAGCACACTCACCTCTGGCTCTGCAGCAAGGGGCTCCATGCTTTCAGAGTCCGACATTATCCAGGTCAGAACCGGGCCAGAACCAGGCCAGAACCAGGACTAACCCAGGACTAACCCAGGACTAAATCAGGTGTGAATCAGGTGTGAATCAGGTCTGAACCAGGACTGCCCAAAGACTAAAACACATCCCAATTTCAGATCTAAAGCCAGCTCAAAACCAGTACTAAACCAGGACTAAACTTGGACTAAACCAGCACTAAAACAGGACTAACCCAGGACTAAGTCAGGACTAGAGCCCGTCTAACTGTGGACTAATCCAGGACTAAACCCGGTCTCAGCCTGCCTGTCCGGTTGGAGGTATGGCTCCGCTCAGAGGGAGGAGACAGTCACGTTTCTTCAGAACAAACATTCAACTCTTCACAGAATCCACCTGATCCTCATACGCCCACAGACCTGGACCTGAGCCAGAGACCGGGTCTGGACCAGAGCCAGACCTGGACCAGGACCAGAGCCCGGACCAGAGCCCATGCCACTGTCATAACAATATTCAAACAGAATCATTAAAGACCTGAGCTGCGGCAGATCAAAAACTGAAGCCATAACGAGCCGCACGAGTCACATATTCAACGTTTCATTTTTCACGACTCAAATCTTCATTATTACAACAAAAAGACCCAAATCTCCAGTTTTAACAAATATTATTCACTTATTAAACCATGAGTCCATCTAGTGATTATCATCACTGGCTTAACCGGGTCAGAACCAGGTCTGGATCAGAGCCAAAACCCCAACGCTAGAGTCCTGGTCTGGCTCAGGTCCAGGTTTTGGTGCAGGTTTACAGCAGTCCAAAGTTTGTTCAGCACAGATGCAGCTCCTTTGACCTTCTATTACCCAGCGTCTGATAATAACAGCTTATTATTCACTTATTAAACCATGAGTCCATCTAGTGATTATCATCACTGGCTTAACCGGGTCAGAACCAGGTCTGGATCAGAGCCAAAACCCCAACCCTAGAGTCCTGGTCTGGCTCAGGTCCAGGTTTTGGTGCAGGTTTACAGGAGTCCAAAGTTTGTTCAGCACAGACGCAGCTCCTTTGACCTTCTATTACCCAGCGTCTGATAATAACAGCTTGCCCAATGGCACAAAGCCAGGCATGTCCATAACAGACACTTTTCGTTTAATATTTGAAAGCTGAAACCGTAGTTTTGGGGCTCATTGTCTTGGTCTTTGCACGTGGGGGTACGATACGAGTCTGTTCTGGGGTCAGATCTGAACTGTTATGGGGTCAGATCTGAACTGTTCTGGGGTCAGATCTGAACTGTTCTGGGGTCAGATCTGAATTGTTCTGGGGGGGTCAGATCTGAACTGTTCTGGGGGGGTCAGATCTGAACTGTTCTGGGGGGGTCAGATCTGAACTGTTCTGGGGTCAGATCTGAACTGTTCTGGGGGGGTCAGATCTGAACTGTTCTGGGGGTCAGATCTAAAATGAACATTTCGGTTTTAGGGGATAATCAGTTTCGATATAATCGTTTAGACCTCCACAAAGGCAGACGGGGGATAGAACCACTGACCGCTGGGTAAATTGGCGAGTATTTCTACACAGGTCAGTCTAAAGTGCACGTGCAGAATTCATCATAAAGCTTTTATTGTGAAAGGAGCAGGTGTGAGTGAAGCCTTTACTCTGAAAAGCAGGGGCAGGGCTTTATTACAACACTTGAAGGAAACTAGTGTCCTATTTTCAGTCCTGACGCTCCCTCACGGACCACAGGCTCAAAACTGGAGCAGTCTGTCCAAAAATACGCCGAGCGGCGTCTAAAGAGGGGGACTGAGCAAACTGGACTTTTGGAGCTTTCTCCTATCTTCTAATGTTCTTCATCAAAAACCTGTCTGAAGTCTGACTAATCTAGTGATCTCCCCTGGGCCCTATTCAAACCCTCCTTGAGATCGAGTTTGACACGTCAGACAGGTGCCCACGTCGTGATACAAACCCGCCCAGTGCCCACAGTCCTGTGTTCAACAGAAAGGCCCATTGTCCAAGTCTGATCCTGTTCAGGTCAGAACCGAAACCAGATCTGGACCCAGGACTTGGACTGGGACATTCTGATCTAAAAGGAGGAATTCAGACTGAAGCCTCTCACTGTGCTTCTGCTGCTTCAGAGGCATGTTTACCTTTACACTACAGCGGCTAATGCAGCTAAAGTGGCTAAAGTGCTCTAATGCATATCCCGTACCTCTGGAGCTAAGCCGCTAGCTGCTGCATGGGTTAAAGGAAGTACAGTAAGTGTTCGTGGGTGTGACTGGGCTCCAGGGACTCTGGCTCCAGTTCAGTTTGTGTGTAAAAGTGTCACATTCCCTTAGACTGTGTACAAGCGGACTATGTTCTAATTTGATGTCCCGCAGTGGGGCTTTAACCCTGACCCTTTCCCGCTATATTTATCCAATCACAAAAGCTGCTGATATTAGCCCCGCCCACATCTCAGGTAAGTGTTTTCATTGGCCAATGACTGCTCCCTCTTATTTGACTGCATATGCAAATGAGCCGAGACACACGTTTAACATCGTCACAAACAAGAAAACCAGGACTAAAACTGGTCTAAACCAGGGCTAAACCAGGGCTAAACCAGGTCTAAACCAGGGCTAAACCAGGGCTAAACCAGGGCTAAACCAGACAAATGAGGCACAGCTATGGTTAATATGGACTTTTCTAATGTCTCATGTTCTTCTGTTTCTTATGAAGACGCTTGACCCACATCAGCCTTAACCCAGACATGAAAAAGGGTCAAATGTTTTTGCCTCGTTTCTAAACGTTCTTTAATTTATAAATATGCTTTTCTGACTTCACTAATGTCAAAATGATGATGCTGACATTTCCACACAGACCTAAAGGAAGAGAGAGAACAGAGAGAAGAGAGGGGAGAGGAGAGAGAGGGGAGAGGAGAGAGGAGAGGAGAGAGAAGAGGAGAGAGGAGAGATGGGAGAGGAGAGGAGAGAGAGGAGAGAGGGGAGAGGAGAGAGAGGAGAGGAGAGGAGAGGAGAGAGGAGAGGAGAGGAGGGGAGAGGAGAGGAGGGGAGAGGAGAGGAGAGAGGAGAGGAGAGAGGAGAGGAGAGAGGGGAGAGAAGAGGAGAGAGAGGAGAGAGAGAGGGGAGAGAGAAAGAGGTCTCATAAAGTACATCTGTGTCACTCTTCACAACAGGAAGTGACCCTGAGCGTGTTTCTCAGCTCATCTTTCACCTCACACAGGTTTATCTGAGAGGTCAGGGGTCATGTCTGGGTCAGGGGCGGTCATGTCAGGGTCGGGGGGGTCATGTCGGGGTCAGGGGTGGGCATGTCGGGGTCAGAGGGGGGTCATGTCGAGGTCAGAGGGGGGTCATGTCGGGGTCAGAGGGGGGTCAGGGGGGGTCATGTCAGGATCGGGGGGGTCATGTCGGGGTCAGAGTGGGGGCATGTCGGGGTCAGGGGTGGGCAGGTCAGGGTCAGAGGGGGGTCATGTCGGGGTCAGGGGGGGTCATGTCAGGGTCAGAGGGGGTTGTTGCTTCAGGATGTTCTCAGACTCAGGGCCATATTTAAACAGATCCTTTAATAAGAGTTTATCTCATTATCCCAGAGCTGCAGCATGAGAACATCACACCATCCACCACAGAACTCTCCACCTGTGAGGGCCACTATCCACCTGTGAGGGCCACTATCCACCTGTGAGGGCCACTATCCACCTGTGAGGGCCACTATCCACCTGTGAGGGCCACTGTCTCTGCGTTTGGATTTAAAGAGTGACCCGCGCAACCTGATTACGGAATTCACCTTTGATAAAGTGTCAATCAGAGGACACACTTATCTCAGCTCACTCTCGGCTCACTCTCGGCTCACACTTCCTGTTCAGATAAGAAGGAACGCAGGTCTTCTCCAGAACCTCCCTAACCGGTATTTCCCAAACCCGTGAGCTCCAGCCCCGGGGCACAGCGCGGTGCCTCTGCGCCCGTCCCTGCGAGCCGTGGGGCTCCGGCTCAACCCTCTGCCCCGCTGACCCACACTGTCCCCGGGGCCCGTCCTCCAAGTCTCCCGGGGTCAAAGTTCACTCTGCTCACGGTTCAATCGCGCTCACGGTTCAATCGCGCCCACGGGCAAAACACCTGACGCACTGGACGTACAACCTGACATTAGCCGTTAGCCACAGTTAGCTCCTGTTAGCTTCAGTTAGCATGCTAAAGCTCCAGCTCCACCGGCTCTGACAAGTTTAAAGATTCACAATCAGCACCGACACAAACCGAAAGAGCGCGTCACCCGAGCACCGGGGACCGTCAGAGACAGAGATACGCCGGAGGTAGACAGCCGGTGACAGCTGCGGGCTACAGCCGCACACAGCGCTCCTCTCCCGGCGTGAGGAGCCCGGACCCTCCGCCGCTCTCCCGGCTCCTCCGGGGCTCAGGCGGGAGTCCTGGAGCTGTGAGGCCGAGGACACGAGCTCGTCTCCCGGGGAAAGGAACCAGGACAAGCCGTTGTTTACAAACTCACCAGAAGCTCCCGGTTCTTCAGCATCTTCCGTGAATCATCTGGACTGAGTCTTCTGGACCGAAGTTCAGACGGACCGAGGCGGAAACGGCCCTTCACCGTAAAAGCCCGTCAGCCCCACAGACCCCGGGTCTCCGAGGGACACGGGCGGAGCTTTACTGTGAAGGACCCGCGCTACTTCCGCTCAGAGGACAGTCCAGGGACATGGAAATAAACCAGGAACTAAAGAGACTCTATAAAGACTATATATATGTAGAATAGACTATATATTTAGAATAAACTGTATTAATAATAGGCTATAAAAGTCCCTCTGGTCTGAGTCAAATCATGAGATTTATGAAACATGAAACAACACAGACAGAGGAGAGAGAAGAGAGGGAAGAGAGGGAAGAAAGAGAAGAGAGGGAAGAGAGAGAGGAGAGGTACAGTTATGTTCCTCACACAGAACCCTCGTGTCCCTCAGATGGGACACAGGACAGAGGCAGTGTGTCCTGAACACAGTATTTTTATTTTATATTTCAAAATAAGAAACAATCTGCTGCTGATTTACAAACAGACAGTTCAGCGATTCAAAAACTCCTTTATTTTATTGAAATCATGTTTAAAGTGTCAGAAGCATTCCACCTGTTTCTTGTGTAAATTGTGTCAGACATTTGGACAGAATTCTATTAATGTGATGTCATCATCAGTGTGATGTCATCAGTGATGTCATCATCAGTGTGATGTCATCAGTGTGAGACTCTCTAAAATAGAACTTCCTTTCATTTTCCACATGTTTTTAACTTTTCTCTCATTTCTCACAGACACAGATGAACTGAATCTTTCTCTGTAATAATAAAAAGAAACAGGTGCTGTTGTCTTTTGAGCTGCTCATAGTTCTGCCTCAGGAGGAATGTTCCGGAGTCTCCTCACAGTTTTAAATCGTCTCCACACAGACAGAGGAGTGACCCGACCAGAAAAGTAGCTCTGATCTACAACACGAGACCTTTAACAGGACAAAACAAATCTATAATTAGAACACGTCAGCATGGTGTTATTGTTCTAAAGACAAAAGAAAACCTGATGGCATTCCTCCAGCCTCATACGTGCAGTGGGTGTGAAAGCACCAGGTCTACAACAGGATTAGAACACTTATTAAAAGTCAAGAAAAACATGGAAATCATTTAAACAAGACTTCTTTCTTCAATGTCCCATAATCCTCTGCTCTAATGTCGTTTCCTCTTCACACACCTGGAGTTGTGTTGTGCAGATTTAACACGAGTTCTTCTCTCAAACTGAAAACACTCTGTTTCACCTTGTGATGTCATCATGTGGTGATACAGGAAGTGCTCCACTGTGTTTTTAAACTCCACACACCTTCATAGAATCATTTGGATCATTTCAGTCCTGGAATTGCCAATCTCTACTGAACTAAAGGTAAAAGGAGCTGTTCACTTGAAAACTACCACTTGATGACATCACAAGGTGGAACAGAGCGTTTGGAGCTTTGGAGAAGTAGACAGACTAATAATAAAGAGTTCCTCAAACATGTGAATGAAACAAACACAACTCCAGGTCTGTTTGTGAGGAGGAACATCAGAACCTGCCTTAGGCTCACAGGGGTCAGTTTTCTCTGATTTAGAAGCTTGTATTCTACGTTATGAACTTGTTTTTTACTGAAATGTGTTTATTACAAGGTTTGTTTTTATTTACTTAGGTCATGACGTCACACTGTTTGACAGCACCAACCCGAAAACACAACAGCAGTTCCGGGTTAGCCTTTATCTCCGAACCTGTCAGTCCCGCTGTTATTCGTCTCTTTTCACTCAGGATGGGTGTATTTTCATAAGGCCAGATCCCGCACACGCCGCTCCTCCGCACACTCACGCACTGTTAAACATGTAGCGTGTGAAGGCCGCGCAGTTTGGCCGGATGATCTCATTTTATCTGCGGAGCTGGAACAGGACGTGAGCTACAGTTAGCAGCGCGGCTAAAGCTAACGACAACAACATCGGAACAGATTCAACACAAGCCGCGAGAGAGAGGCCCGAGGCGGCCGAAAGAGCTCCAGACACCCAGGGAAAGTCCTCCAGAGGCAGGTAAAAGAGCTCCAGACACCCGGGGAAAGGCCTCACGGGTTTATTAAATCATAAATGTGACATAAAAGTCAAAGTGGTGAAAAGAGGTGCAGAGCTGAGTCACGGGACACACCGCTTCAGTCCATGTCTCCCACTGTCACAAACATAAACGTGTTACAGAACCAGAACAGACATGTCCTGTGTCTTTATGGACACTGTGCAGCTGACGTTATCCACATTCTCTGTGACTCAAGTCAGACTTTAATCTGAGCTCAATCTGACCATAAAGACCTGATCTGAACTGCACCAGGTGATCTGAGGATCTGAGCTCCTAAACACGTCCCTCTGGAGAACATCACAGCCACCAGCTAGCATTAGCATTAGCCAACAGTTTTTCAGTGAGTCTCTCTCACTTTTACTGACAAATCAAACTCCTGAACAAGAAAATGAACGCTCTGATCACAGGAACATGAAAATGTGTTTGACCTGGTTCAGTCCTGGTTCAGTCCTGGTTTAGACCTGGTTCAGAATTCAATGCCCTTTAAATCAATTTAGTTTTTTTTTAGTTTTCAGACTTAAAACTTTTTTGTCAGCGTTTGCTGATGCTCCGTTCTACATCCAGGGAGTATTCTTAGTGATTTTGTGCCCACCTCTGCCTCCCTCTGTGCCCACCTCTCCCTCCCTCTGTGCCCACCTTTGCCTCCCTCTGTACCCACCTCTGCCTCCCTCTGTGCCCACCTCTGCCTCCCTCTGTGCTCACCTCTGTGCCCACCTCTGCGCCACCTCTGCCTCCCTCTGTGCCCTTCAGGATGGGGAACCAGCTGGCAGGAATCGCTCCATCACAGATCCTCTCAGTGGACAGTTACTTCTCAGATATCCATGATTATGAGTACGACAAGAGCCTGGGCAGTACCCGCTTCTTCAAAGTGGCCCGAGCCAAACACCGAGAGGGGCTGGTCGTGGTTAAAGTCTTCGCCATACAGGTCCAATTTTCTCATAATACGCTCACCTCCTGTCACTATTGTGTTTATACTTTTAAAGTAGACTTCAAATGAAATGTCGAGTTTGTTTTTCCTGTTTCTGTGGTCGCCTACAATCTTCAAACACCTGATTTCAGTTTCTACTAAACACTGATTTTCCAAAACTCATGTTTACCATTTCCTTAAAGAGGAGAAGCGTGAGCGTCTCACTGTGAATCTGGCGTGTCCCCTGGGGAACTTCTGGTTTGTCCCAATTTTATCCACCACCTGAATCTTTCTGACCCTGTTCCTTACCCTCTGACCCTCTCTCTGTCCTTTGAGCCTCTCTGACCCTGTTTCTGACTCCGTGTGTCCAGGACCCGTCTCTGCCCCTCACCAGTCACCGTCAGGAGCTGGAGGAGCTGAAGATTCGTCTGGCCTCGTGTCAGAACTGTCTGCCCTTCCACAAAGCCTCACTCACGGAGAAGGCCGGTATCCTGTTCAGACAATATGTCCGAGACAACCTGTACGACCGCATCAGCACCAGGTCAGGGGTCACACAGGGGTCACACAGGGGGTCACACAGGAGTCACACCAAGGTCAGACCTGTACGACCGCATCAGCACCAGGTCAGAGGTCAGACAAGAGGGTGGACTAGGGTTGAACCAGGGTTTAGACCTGGTTTGAGTCTTTCTTAGTCTCTCTTTAGACCTGGTTTGGGTCTTTCTTAGTCTCTCTTTAGACCTGGTTTGGACCTTGTTTATGTCTACGTGTACTACATGTACTCCTCATACTCCTGTTCCATAAAGTCCCCTTTGCACACACAGCCTTCTCATACAAGGGCCTTAAAGGACTGAAACTCTCCTCTGACCTTTGAGCTCAGGAACTTCTCTTGTGATGTCAGTCAGAGCTTGTCTGGTGGAGTCTCATCGTATCTGAGTCGTGTGGAGTGTGAGGTTTTCAGTGGCACAGTGGGAAGTGTTTTAACTGTGAACACAAGCTCCTCAGTCTGACCTTCAGATGTTGGACTCTACCTTCTCTACTCCATCCTGGGGTTTGGACTTCAACATTTGGTCTGTTAATAAATTGTTTTTCCTAATATGTGTGTAGAATCCCTCAGTCGTCCAGGTGGAATCCATGGCATGGCATGGTTTTGATTTAGGTTTGAGGATAGAGTTATAAATGGGAGACAAATGATGTCTGAGACCTCCATTTCTGTTCAGGGATGGATTCTCTTTCCTAACAAAAACAGCCTCTTTAACTCCTCCTCTCAAACCAGTTCTTTTCTCTGGCTCAGATCTGGACCTCACTGTCCTCAAAGGAGCGGCCCGTGGCTTTTAGGTGGAGATGTACGGCAGACAGAGGTCCTTTTAGGTGGAGATGTACTGCAGACTGAGGTCCTTTTAGGTGGAGATGTACTGCAGACTGAGGTCCTTTTAGGTGGAGATGTACGGCAGACTGAGGTCCTTTTAGGTGGAGATGTACTGCAGACTGAGGTCCTTTGATGTTCGGATCTACAGAATTGATATGTGCAGTAAAAGGTTCCAAATCTTGAATTTTGATTTTTGAAAAATTATCATCAGCATAACGATACCAATGTGTGGGTGGAGTGCCTGGATATGAGGCCAAGGCTCTGTTCAAATAGTTCCATGTATAAGTTAGCAATGACAGGGGAGACTGGTGAGCCATATTCCTAATATGGAACTCAACAGCTGGCCTCGATGAACTTCATTTGGAGCCAAATGCTCCATTAGTTCACTTCTTTATACAGTCTGTGGTCCTCCTTGTTCTTCTTCAGGCCGTTCCTGAACAACATTGAGAAGCGTTGGTTAGCATTCCAGATCCTGAGCGCGGTGGAGCAGTCCCACTGCTCGGGCGTGCGTCATGGGGACATCAAGTCCGAGAACATCATGGTGACCAGCTGGAACTGGGTTCTCCTCACGGACTTTGCCAGCTTCAAACCCACGTTCCTCCCAGAAGACAACCCGGCTGACTTCAACTACTTCTTCGACACTTCGCGCAGACGCACATGCTACATCGCTCCCGAGAGGTTCGTGGACGGAAGTATGTTTGCCATGGAGAGCGACCAGACCACGCCCCTCGTAGATCTGACCAATAACAACCAGAGGAGCCGTGGCGAGCTCAAGGCCGCCATGGACATCTTCTCTGCAGGTAAAACTACTTCTACTACTACTACTGTTACTGCTACTACTACTACTACTACTACTACTACTACTACTACTACTACTACTAGGCCTGTGCAATAAATCGATACGATTTAAAAATCGAGTTGGCAGGTCAAATCGATTCATTTTCCCTGAAACTCGAGTTTAAAGATTTTTTAAATCCCCTGTCCCCATACAGTTTATATTCCAAGCGCACAGCGCATGCATTTCATTTTTACATTCGCCAAGACCCGAGGCTTTCCGTACTGCACTTCCTGCAGTGCGTTTCTCTCGCCCCCCAGTAACATCACATGCACAAACAAACATGGTGACAGAAACAGACAGCGAGAAAGAGGGGCTCCTGCCCAAAAAAGGTCCCACAACGTCCGTAATTTGGAATTGGTTTCGAATCGAATCGTGAATCGAGTTTTTTATTAAAAAATCGAAGATTTTTTTTGGAGGGGAAATCGCCCAGCCCTAACTACTACTAATACTACTACTACTGTTACTGCTACTACTACTACTACTACTGCTACTACTATATATTTGTGTGTATATTTGTGTGTTGTACTGACACGTGATTGGCTGGACACCTGTCCATTCAAAGGCACTCGCCGAATCATCCAGATTGGCACGGTAGCTGAGTGGCTAGTGTCTAGCACTCATGCTTCGATTCCCGGGTCGCCCGGGCCTTTCTGTGTGGAGTCTGCATGTTCTCCCCATGTCTGGGTGGGTTTCCTCCAGGCGGTCCGGTTTCCCTCATCAAACTAAAAAACCTGCACCAGGGACGACAGGTGGACATGAGCTCTAGCGCCTCAACCTGCTGAGGTGAAGGTTCATGTAGATTGTGCACTGTCCCTGTCTCAGAAATAAGATAAGATATGCCTTTATTAGTCCCACAGTGGGGAAATTCTAGGGTTGCAACGCACAGTTCAAGAACAGCAGGAAAATGGAACATGCAATAAAACAAGATAATAGATAATGGCTTAAAAATAATTTAAAAATAAGATAAGATAAGATAAGATAAGATATGCCTTTATTAGTCCCACAGTGGGGAAATTCCAGTGTTGCAACGCACAGTTCAAGAACAGCAGGAAAATGGAACATGCAATAAAACAAGATAATAGATAATGGCTAAAAAAATAATAATTTAGAAATAGACTTAAAGATAGACTCTAATTTTGTTCCAGTGGAGCAAAAATATAAAATACAAAATATAAAATATAAAATACCAAAAATACCATTATGTACAATAAAAGTAACAGTGCAGCATATGAACAGAGTAAGTCTCAGTAAAGTGACTTCAGTATATTATGTTATTTACAGTAATATGACTATGTTTATGTACAGACAGGATAAATATCAGTAAAGTGACATGAGTGAATTGTACCAGAGGTCTTCAGTATTGCACATAGATACAGTTGAATGACACATGTTCAGTGTTAACAGTGTTCATTATACAGTCTGACAGCAGCAGGAAGGAAAGACCTGCGAAATCTCTCCTTCACACAGCGAGGGTGAATCAGTCTGTCACTGATGCTGCTCTCCAGAGCAGACAGGGCGTCCTGCAGGGGGTGAAATCTCAGTAAAGTGACTTCAGTGTATTATGTTATTTACAGTAATACAGTAATAAAGAAATAAATAAAACAAAGTCGAGAACACCATCTATCGAATTTCTGTGTGCGGGGTGTGTGTACGTGTGTGTGTGTACAAGTGTGTGCCTCTCTTGTGTGCAGGTTGTGTGATCGCGGAGCTGTTCACTGAGGGCGTCCCTCTCTTCGACCTGTCTCAGCTCCTGGCCTATCGTAAAGGACTGTACCAGACCGAACCTGTGCTCCTAAAGATCGAAGATCGCTGTGTGCGCCAGCTGGTAACACAAAAACACACACAAGACACACACACAAGACACACACACAAGACACACACACAAGACACACACACAAGACCGCTGTGTGCGTCAGCTGGTAACACAAACACACAGAGAATGAGGAGCCTGACAGCAGAAGTTACAGAGAGAGGGGCAATGCTAAGTCCTGTTCTAGTCCCGGTTCTGACCCGGTTCTGTCCCGGTTGTGACCCGGTTGTGACCCGGTCGTGGCCCGGTCGTGACCCGGTTGTGACCCGGTTTTGACCCAGTTGTGTCCCGGTTGTGACCCGGTTCTGACCCGGTTGTGACCCGGTTCTCACCCAGTTCTCACCCAGTTCTGACCCAATTGTGTTCCGGTTCTGACCCGGTTGTGTTCCGGTTCTGACCCGGTTGTGTCCCTCAGGTGTCTCACATGGTTCAGTTGGACCCAGAGAAGCGCCTGTCTGCAGAGGAGTACCTGAAGCAGCAGAGGGGACGGGCCTTTCCTGATGTTTTCTACTCATTTCTCCAAAACTACATGGTCCAGTTCACCACAGAGTCCCTGCAGCCCGCGGACGAACGGGTCCTGCTCGTGCACCGGGACCTGGACCACATCCTCGACCGACTCAGCTCCGGTGAGACCGGGGTTAGACCGGAGTTAAACCGGGTTTAGTCCTGGTTTAGTCCTGGGTTAGTCTTGGTTTAGACCTGGTTTAGTCCTGGTTTAGTCCTGGTTTAGACCTGGTTTAGTCCTGGTTTAGTCTTGGTTTAGACCTGGTTTAGACCTGGTTTAGTCCTGGTTTAGTCCTGGTTTAGACCTGGTTTAGTCCTGGTTTAGTCCTAGTTTAGTCCTGGTTTAGTCCTAGTTTAGTCCTAGTTTAGTCCTAGTTTAGTCCTGGTTTAGTCCTAGTTTAGTCCTAGTTTAGTCCTGGTTTAGTCCTAGTTTAGTCCTGGTTTAGTCCTGGTTTAGTCTTGGTTTAGTCCTGGTTTAGTCCTGGTTTAGTCCTGGTTTAGTCCTAGTTTAGTCCTGGTTTAGTCCTGGTTTAGACCTGGTTTAGTCCTGGTTTTCCCTGTTCTGTACCTTTTTATTAAGGCGTTCTGTGGTCTCCCCTCCCCAGGCCCCGCCCCCTCCTCAAGCCCCGCCCCTTCCTCCTCCTGTGCCCTGCCCCCGGAGCCCTCCCTCTCCCCAGACGCCTCCCTCAGCTCTCGGGAGGAGCAGGGGCTGACAGTGCTGGTGTCAGTGCTGACCTCGTGCCTTCAGACCCTTCACTCGTGCGACAGTAAACTGGCAGCTCTGGACCTGGTTCTGAGGCTGGCTCCTCGTCTGGGCGTGGACTTTCTCCTGGACCGTATCACGCCGTACCTGCTGCACCTGTGCGCCGACTCCGTACCACGTGTGCGCGCCCAGGCCCTGCGCACCCTCACCCGCGTCCTGGGCATGGTCAAGGAGGCCCCAAGGAACGATACCAACATCTACCCCGAGTATATACTGCCAGGCAAGTGTGTGTGTGTGTGTGTCTGTGTGTGTGCCTGTGTGTGTGTGTATGTATATGTGTGTGTGTGTGTGTGTGTGTGTTACAAAGAGATGCAACAATAATGAATTATGTGTAGAATCCCTCAGTCGTCCAGGTAGAATCCATAGCAAAAGGAGAAATTTAATTTGTCAACTGGACAGAGTTTATTTGGTCGAATACGTTTCGCAGCTCATCCAAGCTGCTGCTTCAGTTCTGGTCAGACGCTGGCGGACACTGCTTTATATCTGCCTGAAGGGAGGAGCTTAATTACAATGAAAATTACTCTGAGACAACACATATTTATATACAGTTTCTTTTAGTCAGGTGAGTCTATTCAATATGAAGTTGTTTACAGTTTCTGTTAGTTAGGTGTGTCTATTCAATATGGAGTGGGAGTGGGGGAGTAGTTAGCATATCCATTCAGGGCCATGATGGGTGTTTTCACACCTCTGGACATGTCCTGGCTAGTCCCATTGTTTTCTCTGTTTGTTTTGATTTAGGTTTGAGGATAGAGTTATAGATGGGAGACAAATAATGTCTGAGGCCTCCATTTCTGTTCAAGGAAGGATTTTTCTTTCTTGACAGAAATAGCTTCTTTAACTCCCCTCTCAAAGGTAAGGAATAGTTACACCCTTTCTCCTGGGCTCTGGTTCTCTGTTGTCCTGTTTCTTTGCTCTCTTCGTTTTATTGAAAGCCCATTTAGGATATCCACAAACGGAGAGGGCTTTCTCCACGTGTTGTTCTTCTTTCTCCTTTCCCTCTGCACTTGTTGGAACCACTTGGGCCTATTCCTTAGCTGGCTGGCGTTTCCGAAAAACTACAGAGGATCTTCAGACAACATGACATCCCAGTCTATTTCAAACCCACTAACACTTTAAGACAAAAACTGGTCCATCCTAAGGACAAAACACCGAGCCACAAACAAAGCAATGTGGTCTACTCCATTCAGTGTAGTGAAGACTGCAGTGAGCGCTACATTGGAGAAACAAAACAGCCACTTCACAAAAGGATGTATCAACACAGACGGGAAAACCAGGGTGGGCCGCAATCTGCCGTACATCTCCACCTAAAAGCCACAGGCCACTCCTTTGAGGACAGCGAGGTCCAGATCTTGGCCAGAGAAAAGAACTGGTTTGAGAGGGGAGTTAAAGAAGCTATTTTTGTCAAGAAAGAAAAATCCTTCCTTGAACAGAAATGGAGGTCTCAGACATCATTTGTCTCCCATGTATAACTCTATCCTCAAACCTAAATCAAAACAAACAGAGAAAACAATGGGACTAGCCAGGACATGTCCAGATGTGTGAAAACACCCATCATGGCCCTGAATGGATATGCTAACTACTCCCCCACTCCCACTCCATATTGAATAGACACACCTAACTAACAGAAACTATAAACAACTCCATATTGAATAGACTCACCTGACTAACAGAAACTGTATATAAATATGTGTTGTCTCAGAGTAATTTTCATTGTAATTAAGCTCCTCCCTTCAAGCAGATATAAAGCAGTGTCTGCCAGCGTCTGACCAGAACTGAAGTAGCAGCTTGGATGAGCTGCGAAACGTATTCGACCAAATAAACTCTGTCCAGTTGACAAATTAAGTTTCTCCTTTTGCTAATAATGAATTATCTAAAAGGTCAATGTAACACACACACACACACACACACACACACACACCTGTTTATGTGAATCGGTCGGGGGCAGTCGGGGGAGTCGGGGGAGTCGGGCAGTCGGGGGAGTCGGGGAGTCGGGCAGTCGGGGGAGTCGGGCAGTCGGGGGAGTCAGAGAGTCGGGCAGTCGGGGGAGTCGGAGGAGTCGGGCAGTCGGGGGAGTCGGAGGAGTCGGGCAGTCGGGGAGTCGGGGGAGTCGGGCAGTCGGGGCAGTCGGGGGAGTCGGGCAGTCGGGGGAGTCGGAGAGTCGGGCAGTCGGGGGAGTCGGAGGAGTCGGGCAGTCGGGGGAGTCGGGGAGTCGGGGGAGTTGAGGGAGTCGGGGGAGTCGGGCAGTCGGGGGAGTCGAGGGAGTCGGGCAGTCGGGGGAGTCGGGCAGTCGGGAGAGTCGGAGGAGTCGGGGAGTCGGGGGAGTCGAGGAGTCGTCGGGAGAGTCGGAGGAGTCGGGGGAGTCGGGCAGTCGGGAGAGTCGGAGGAGTTGGAGTCGGGGGAGTCGGGCAGTCGGGGGAGTCGAGGAGTCGTCGGGAGAGTCGGAGGAGTCGGAGTCGGGGCAGTCGGAGTCGGGGGAGTCGGGGGCCCTGCGGGGGCGCCGTCTGTGCATGTGTGAATATTAAAAAAATAACCCCATATGGATTGGGTTAAATAAAACTCAAATTTAAGTCTTAAATTAAAGTAACCCTAACTTGAGTAACAGCTTCAGACAGAGCAGAGCCTTTAGTTAGACACATAGAATTTTTATTTATTATTGATGTGTGTGTGCGTTTCCTGTTCCGTGTGTGTTTTTAATGTTAAATTGCACATTTGGAGATCCCCCTGAGTAATGTTTGTTCTCTTTGACTTTTACTTGAGAATGTGTGTCACAGGTTCGTACAGTCAAAATAGGAAAAAATGATGGCTCAGTCGAAAAAACTTCACTTAAGTGGGGTTTTTTATTCGCACCACAGCTTAACGTGCACAGTGCAATATTTACAGTGAAACAAACGTCAAAAAAAACAGAAGTATTTACAGCAACACTCACAGTATGCCAGCACCCACATAGTCAGGCCAAGGACAGACACCTAGACTGAGCAGAGCTCCCCTTAAATACCCTGTAGCCCCTCCCCCCGGGCTAACCAGGGTTTAAGGCTTAAACATAGGCAAAACTATACTCCTGATAACTGAACAAACTGTCATTCAACATAATAACAAAAATACTTAAATAACCCCTCATATGGCTAGACTTTAATTACATAATAAACTTACGAAAACAGAATAAACATATAAATTAACATGAATGGTTTAGTCCATGGTCAGGTGACCTCCTTTAGCGTGCCACTATGCGCTATTCATCGCACAACCAGGAAGTGCCCCGGTTTGGCCCCTGAACCAGAGAGCGGCGTGGAGACAGCGGAGGGTGAGGAGCGTGTGGACAGGTAGGCGTTGAGTGTGCACCCTCGAGCGCACTACGGGGGAAACAGAGTCCAGGCAGTGGGGAAACAGTTTATGGGAGTTCAGGACAGCGGGACATGTAAGCGGTCCTGCGGGGAAGCGGTCTACCAGAGCTTGGCTCCGCAAAAACCAGAGGAAGCGCTCCGCGCGCTCTGCCGGCTAAGGCGCGCTCTTGGGCCAGAGAAAGACGCGCCGGTCGGGGAATGACGGGGCTACTACGGGCGTTCCGTCACAATGTGGCTCCATCAAACGCTTGTCTCCATGGAGATGTTATTGCTTTGTCTGGAATGTTCCACAGTATGGCATTGAACCTTTCTATCTTCATGGAGACCAAACCAGACCAAGTTCCAGGTCAGATCTGTGGAGAGGCGACCCCGCTCACAGTCAGAATGTCTGTTTTTCTAGGTATTTTTGAGCTCTAAAACCACCTGTAATTGAATAAATGTAAAGTAGAGCTGATTAATGTCACATTGTGGAACATTCCAGGCAGAGCAATGATGTATCCATAGAAACAAGCAGGTGACGAACCCCCAGCCAAAAAGTTACACAGTGCAGCTTTAATAATAAATGAAATAAAAAATAATAAAAATATTCTTTTATTAAACCAAACTTTCCTGACAGGAATCGCTCAGCTGGCTCAAGATGAAGCCACCATCGTACGGCTCGCATACGCAGGTGAGAGACCGGCACCTAGACCTGCTTTAGACCTGGTTCAGTCCTGGTTCAGTCCTGGTTCAGTCCTGGTTTAGACCTGGTTTAGTCCTGGTTCAGTCCTGGTTCAGTCCTGGTTTAGACCTGGTTCAGTCCTGGTTTAGTCCTGGTTCAGTCCTGGTTCAGTCCTGGTTCAGTCCTGGTTTAGTCCTGGTTTAGACCTGGTTTAATCCTGGTTCAGTCCTGGTTCAGTCCTGGTTTAGTCCTGGTTTAGTCCTGGTTTAGACCTGGTTTAGACCTGGTTCAGTCCTGGTTTAGTCTTGGTTTAGTCTTGGTTTAGTCCTGGTTTAGTCCTGGTTTAGTCCTGGTTTAGTCTTGGTTTAGTCCTGGTTTAGTCTTGGTTTAGTCTTGGTTTAGTCCTGGTTTAGACCTGGTTTAGTGATGAAGGAGAAAGCTGGAAAAGCTGCACTGCTCCCCACAACAGACACGAGTGACGAGTGCAGCATCCACAGACACGTGTCCTGCATCTACGCACACCTGTGTCCCACGTCCACACGCGCGTGTCCCACGCGTAGGAGCGTATGGACTGTAAAATCTTCAAGCCACACGTGACTGTAAAAGTCACTTTTTCAACTGTATCACACACAGACAGGTGCTCTGACAGGTGCTCTGACAGGTGTGTCCTCCTCTCCTCAGAGAACATAGCTCACCTGGCGGAGAGTGCTCTGAGGTTCCTGGAGTTGGTTCAGGAGAATCATGTGACCAACACTGAGCAGGAGGTGAACGAGGAGCCAGAGGAGAATCTACAGCACAGTGACACGTACGACTCAGGTGAGAAGTACTAGTACTACTACTACTGTTACTACTACTACTGCTACTACTACTACTATTATTACTACTACTACTACTACTACTGTTACTACTACTATTACTATTACTACTACTGCTACTGCTACTGCTGCTGCTGCTACTACTACTGTCTGTCTGTGTCTGTGTTTTTGTGTTTGTGCGTCTGTATTTGTGCGTCTGTGTGTAACCCTCTTACCCCCGGTGCTTCCAGAGCTCCAGGCTCTTCATGAGATGGTGCAGCAGAAGGTGGTGACGCTGCTGTCGGACCCGGAGAACATGGTGAAGCACAGTCTGATGGAGGCGGGCATCACCAGGCTCTGCGTGTTCTTCGGCCGCCAAAAGGCCAACGACGTCCTGCTCAGTCACATGATCACCTTCCTCAACGACAAGAGCGACTGGCACCTGCGAGGGGCCTTCTTCGACTCTATCGTGGGTACGAACGGGCAGGTGTGGGCTGACCCCTCTGTGACCCCTCTGTGACCCTCTCTGTGACCTCTCTGTGACCTCTGACCTCTGACCTCTGGTAGGCGTGGCGGCGTACGTGGGCTGGCAGAGCTCGTCCATCCTGAAGCCGCTCCTGCAGCAGGGCCTCAGTGACACCGAGGAGTTTGTGATTTACAAAACTCTCAACGCTCTGACCTGCATGTGCGACCTGGGCCTGCTCCAGAGACAACACATCAACGAGTTTGTGTCCGACATCGGTACGAACACACAACACACACACAACACAACACACACAACACAACACACACAACACACACACAACACAACACACACACAACACACACACAACACACACAACAAATGGTTGTGTTGTGTGTTGTGTTAAACGTGTGTGTCGTCCTCAGCTCCGTTCCTGTGCCACCCAAACCTGTGGATCCGGTACGGCGCCGTCGGCTTCATCACCGTCGTGGCCAAACACCTGAATGTGGCCGACGTTTACTGCAAACTCCTGCCCCACCTGAGCCCCTTCCTCAGCCAACCCATAATCCAGGTGTGTGTGTGTGTGTGTGTGTGTGTGTGTCTGTGTGTGTGTGTGACTCTCTCCTCTCCTCCCTCTCTCCTCCCTCTCTCGTCTCTCCTCCCTCCTCCCTCTCTCCTCTCTCCTCCCTCTCTCCTCTCTCGTTTACCCTCTCCTCCCTCTCGTTGACTCTCTCCTCTCTCCCTCTCTCCTCTCTCCTCCTTCTCTCCTCTCTCCCTCTCTCCTCTCTCCTCCCTCTCTCCTCCCTCGTTTACTCTCTCCTCCCTCTCGTTGACTCTCTCCTCCCTCTCTCCCTCTCTTCCTCCCTCTCTCCTCCCTCTCCTCTCTCGTTTACTCTCTCCTCCCTCTCGTTGACTCTCTCCCTCTCTCCTCCCTCTCTCCTCTCTCCCTCTCTCCTCTCTCCTCTCCCCTCTCCTCTCTCCTCTCCCCTCTCCTCTCTCCTCGCTCCTCTCTCCTCCCTCTCTCCTCCCTCTCTCCTCTCTCGTTTACTCTCGCCCCCTCTCGTTGACCCTCTCCTCTCTCCTCCCTCTCTCCTCAGATTGATAACGAGCTCGTTCTACTGAGCGTGCTCAAAGCTCCTGTGAGCCGCTCTATCTTTGACTACACTCTGCGCTCCAAGGACATCTCCAGCCTCTTCCGCCACCTGCTGCTCAGACAGAAGCAGCGCAGCGGCAGCCTCCCCGAGTGCCCAGCCCCCGAGGACCCCAACATCGCCCAGCTGCTCAAGAAGCTCCTGTCACAGGTCAGGACTAAACCGGGACTGAACCGGGACTAAACTGAGACTGAACCACTAAACCGGGACTAAACCGGGACTGAACCGGGACTAAACTGAGACTGAACCACTAAACCTGGACTAAACCGGGACTAAACCGGGACTAAACGGAGACTAAACCACTAAACCTGGACTAAACCGGGATTAAACCAGGACTGAACCTGGACTAAACCAGGACTAAACTGAGACTAAACTGAGACTGAACCACTAAACCAGGACTAAACCGGGACTAAACCTGGACTAAACGGAGACTGAACCACTAAACCTGGACTAAACGTGGACTAAACCGGGACTGAACGGAGACTGAACCGGGACTAAACCGGGACTGAACCATGACTAAACTGGGACTGAACCGAGACTAAACCTGGACTAAACGTGGACTGAACCGGGACTGAACGGAGACTGAACCGGGACTAAACCGGGACTGAACCATGACTAAACTGGGACTGAACCGAGACTAAACCTGGACTAAACCTGGACTCAACCGGGACTGAACAGAGACTGAACCACTAAACCTGGACTAAACCGAGACTGAACCTGGACTGAACCGAGACTGAACCGGGACTGAACCGGGACTGAACCGGGACTGAACCGGGACTGAACCAGAACTAAACCAGGACTGGACCAGGACTGGACCAGAACTGAACCAGGACTGAACCAGGACTGGACCAGGACTAAACCAGGACTAAACCAGGACTAAACCAGGACTGGACCAGAACTGGACCACAACTGAGAGCTCGTGCAGTTCTCAGTCTGTCCTCCAGGTGTCAGAGTGAGACTGTCTCACACGCAGGACAGAGGGTTTATCAATGAACTGTGTGTGTGTGTGTGTGTGTGTGTGTGTGTGTGTGTGTGTGTGTGTGTGTGTGTGCGTGTGTGTGTGTGTGTGTGTGTTTGTGTATTCAGGCTTTGGTATGTAATCGTGTTTTCTGTGGAGAGAATTCTTCTGGGCAGGAGGTTTTTTCCTCTTGTTCAGTGAGATTCATGAGTCCAACTGGAGACAGACACTAGCAGAACATCTAACAGATCCAAGCCTCATGAGTCCAACAGGAGACAGACACTAGCAGAACATCTAACAGCTCCAAGCCTCATGTCCATAACTGTGGTTTTTAATCCTCAGAGGAACTTTAAAGTTCAACATCCTGTCAGATGTTTCATTTGGCGTGTGATCTTCTTAAATCAGCGCTAAATGGAGTCTGAGAGTCTCTGTCAGGGTTAACCCTCACAGCCCGGGATAAGACCGAGAACACAAACTGACTTTTTAAATAAAAGTGCGCCTCTCCACAGAGTTGACTGGACTTCACGTGTTTAATGGAAACGTTTCTGTGAAAAATCCAGGACGTGATGGACACGGAGTCACTCTGGAATCCTGAGGAACTTCTGTGGAACTGAGTCTGGAGACAATCCCCCACACAGAGAGAGAGAGTGTCTGTGTGTGTGTGTCACATGTGCAGATATGAAAAATATCTGAATTCCACAGAATTTGACTGAGGATCTGACCCTGGATGCACTCAGACTGAACCAGGACTAAACCAGGACTAAAACAGGACTAAACCTGGACTGAACCAGGACTGAACCAGGACTAAATCAGGTCTCAGGGTATTACTTATGTCACTGTTGGAATAAAGACGTCAGCATTAAAATAAAGATGTTAAAACACGACTCTTATTTCCTCATCACACTCAGCAGTTTATGTGGAAAGGTTTAGTCCCGGTTCAGACCCGGTTTAGTCCCGGTTCAGACCCGGTTCAGACCCGGTTTAGTCCCGGTTCAGACCCGGTTTAAACCCAGATCAGACCCAGTTTAAACCCGGTTCAAACCCGGTTCAGACCCGGTTTAAACCCGGTTCAGACCCGGTTCAGACCCGGTTCAGACCCGGTTCAGACCCGGTTCTTTCTCTCAGGGCATGACGGAGGAGGAGGAGGACAAACTGTTGGCGCTGAAGGATTTCATGTTGAAGTCGAACAAAGCGAAGGCGTCGATGGCGGAGCAGAGTCAGACTGAGCGCGCTCAGAGCGGAGTCATCGACCTCGGCACGCTCGGCATCATGGGACGCCAGGTCGACCTGGTGAAACCGCGACCCGACACAGACGACAAGAGAGGTACACATGGACACAGATGCACAATCAGACTACAAGAGAGGTACACACAGATGCACAATCATACACAGACGCACAATCACACACAGACGCACAATCAGACGACAAAAGAGGTACACACAGACGCACAATCACACAGACTCCTCTTCTCTCTCCTCACCCCCCCTTCCCCTCTCTTTTCTCTCATTTCTCTCTTCTTTCTCTTCTGTCTTTTCTCTCTTCTCTCTATTCTCTCTTCTCTTATTTCTCTCTTGTCTTTTCTCTCTTCTCTCCTTTCTCTCTTCTCTCCTTTCTCTCTCTCTCTCTCCTCTCCTCTCTCTCTTTTCTCTCTCTCCTCTCTTATTTCTCTCTCTTCTCTCTCCTCTGTCTTTTCTCTCTCTTTCTGTCTTTTCTCTCTTTTCTCTTCTCTCCTCTCTTTTCTGTCTTTTCTCTCTCTTCTCTCATTTCTCTCTTCTCTCTTATTTCTCTCTTTTCTGTCTCTCCTCTCTCTTATTTCTCTCTTCTCTTTTCTCTCTCTTCTCTCCTCTCTTTTCTGTCTTTTCTCTCTCTTCTCTCATTTCTCTCTTCTCTCTCTCTTCTCTCTTTTCTGTCTCTTCTCTCTTTTCTCTCTCTCCTCTCTTCTCTCTTATTTCCCTCTTCTGTCTCTCCTCTCTCTCGTCTCTTTACTTTCTCTCTCCTCTCTTTTCTTTCTCCTCTCTTTTCTCTCTCCTCTCTCTTCTCTCTTTTCTCTCTCTTCTCTCTTTTTTCTTTTCTCTCTTTTTCTTTCTCCTCTCTCTTATTTCTTTTTTCTCTCTCTTCTCTCCCCTCTCTCTCCTCTTTTCTCTCTTTTCTCTTTCTTCTCTCTCTCTTCTCTCTCCTCTCTCTTCCCTCTCCTCTCTCTTCTATCCTCTCTCTTCTGTCTTTTCTCTCTTCTCTCTCTTTTCTCTTATTTCTCTCTTCTCTCTCTCCTCTTTTCTCTCCTCTCTCTCCTCTCTTTTCTCTCTCTTCTCTCTCTCTCTTCTCTCTCTTCTGTCTTTTCCCTCTCTCCCCTCTCTCTTCTCTCTCTGCTCTCTCTTCTCTCTCTGCTCTCTCGCCTCTCTTCTCTCCTCTCTTTTCTCTCTTTCTCTTTTCTCTCTCCTCTCTCCTTTGTTCTCTCTTTTATCTCTCCTCTCTTCTCTCTTTTCTCTCTTATTTCTCTCTCCTCTCTTTTCTCTCTTATTTCTCTCTTCTCTCTTTTCTCTTATTTCTCTCTTCTCTCTCCTCTCTCTGCTCTCTCTTCTCTTTCTCCTCTCTCCTCTCTCTCCTCTCTCTGCTCTCTCTTCTCTCTCTCCTCTTTTCTCTCTCTCCTCTCTTTTCTCTCTTTTTTCTCTCTCCTCTCTCCTTTGTTCTCTTTTCTCTCTCCTCTCTTTTTTCTCTTATTTCTCTCTCCTCTCTTTTCTCTCTTTTCTCTCTTATTTCTCTCTCTTCTCTCTTTTCTCTCTTATTTCTCTCTTCTCTCTTCTCTCTCCTCTCTCTGCTCTCTCTGCTCGCTCTTCTCTTTCTCCTCTCTCTTCTCTCTCCTCTCTTCTCTCTCTCTCCTCTCTCTTCTCTCTTTTCTCTCCTCTCTTCTCTCTATCTTTTCTCTCTCTTCTCTCCTCTCTCTCCTCTCTCTTTTTCTCTTATCATCCTGTAAAAATGCTTTACATTTGGTGGTTTATTTTCTCATTAAATTCTTTGTCGTGACTCTGACCTCATTCGCTTTAATGAGGAGCTCCAGATGCTGCTAATCGCCCCCCATGTGCAGGAGCAGGCAGGAGCAGGCAGGGAAGGGGGGCAACCAGGGCCCTGTCTCTGGCCCTGTCTGGCCCTGTCTGCCCCTGTCCGCCCCGTCTGCCCCTGTCCCCTTCACAGATCCTTGGCTCCTGCGTGTGGTCAGGGGGGACGGTCAGACCGAGTTCTGTCCCTCACATGAGCCAAACAGAGAACTTCTTTTGTGTTCCGCCAGAACAAACACCTCCTCCTCCCCTCCTCTCCTTCTGTCTCCTCCCTCCTCTCCTCTCTTCTCCTCTCCTCCTTCCTCTCCTTCCTCCTCTCCTCTCTCTCCTCTCTCTCCTCTCCTCTCTCTCCCTCCTCTCCCTCCTCTCCTCTCTCTCTCTCCCCTCTCCCTCCTCTCCTCTCCCTCCTCTTCCTCCTCTCCTCTCTCTCCCTCCTCTCTCTCTCCTCTTCCTCCTCTCCTCTCCCTCCTCCCTCCTCTCTTCTCTCCCTCCCTCCTGTCCTCCCCTCTCTCCCTCCTCTCCTCTCTCCCTCCTCCCTCCTCTCCTCTCTCCCTCCCTCCCTCCCTCCCTCCTCTCCCCTCCTCTCCTCTCCTCTCCTCTCTCCTTCCTCTCCTCTCTCTCTCCTCCTCCTCTCTCCCTCCTCTCCTCTCTCTCCTCTCCCTCCCTCTCCCTCCTCTCCTCCTCTCTCTCTCTCCCTCCTCTTCCTCCTCTCCTCTCCTCTCCTCCGCTCTCCTCTCCTCCCTCTCTCTCCTCTCCCTCCTCTCTCTCCTCTCCCGTCCTCTTCCCTCTCCTCTTCCTCCTTCCTCTCTCCTCTCCTCTCCCTCCTCTCTCCCTCCTCCTCCTTCCTCTCTCTCCTCTCCCTCCTCTTCCTCCTCTCCTCTCTCCTCTCCTCTCCTCTCTCCCCTCTCTTCTCCCTCCTCTCTCCTCTCCTCTCCTCTCCCTCCTCTCTCCGTCTCTCCTCCTTTCCTCCATCTGTTGCGTTTCCTGTCTCTGAAGGATCTGTGTTTGAACAAGATGAAAGCAGAACTTCCTCATCACTAATCAGATCATAAATCACAGCCATAATCACACTTAGTGACACAAGTGTAAACACACACACCATGGGCTTACGTAAGTGTCGGACCTGGGTCAGAACTGGGTCAGAACTGGGTCAGAACTGGGTCAGAACTGGGTCAGAACTGGGTCAGAACTGGGTCAGAACCGGGTCAGAACCGGGACTATAAGCGGAGAGGGAGTGTATAAAGCACAAATCGAGCTTTAATCATGTCAGACCTTTCAGATACAGAAGCAAACGTCCTTGAACAGGACTGTCGGTTCTGTTTCATTCCTCCTGACCACCAGAGGGCGCAGCTGAAAGCACTGAATGTTTCATTTGTACATGAGCAGTTCGAGCAGTGATGACGCCTGTGACCCTGATGACCCCTGAAGGTGATATAGTCCCCATCATCCGTGACGCTGTTCCTCATTTCTTCTTCTACTGTCTGTGGACACTCTTTGACCGTCTGTGGACACTCTGTGGACACTCTGGACACTCACTTTCTGTGGACACTCTGTCTGTGGACACTCTGTCTGTGGACACTCTTTGATCGTCTGTGGACACTCTGTGGACACTCTTTGACCGTCTGTGGACACTCTCACTGTCTGTGGACACTCTCACTGTCTGTGGACACTCTTTGACCGTCTATGGACACTCTGTGGACACTCACTGTCTGTGGACACTCTGTCTGTGGATACTCTTTGATCGTCTGTGGACACTCTGTGGACACTCTTTGACCGTCTGTGGACACTCTGTGGCCACTCACTGTCTGTGGACACTCTGTCTGTGGACACTCTTTGACCGTCTGTGGACACTCTGTCTGTGATGTGTGTAGAATCCCTCAGTCGTCCAGGTAGAATCCATAGCAAAAGGGTCATTCCGTGTGGTTTCACCAGATGGTGGTTGCAACACAATTTTCAAATTAGTCTTAAATTTGTATGTCACTAGATAGTCACAAAAGTACTTTGTATGCAAAATTATAGGCCTGTAGCTCAAATAGTTACTGAGTTGTGGGGGTCTGAAATTTTCAGAATTTGGGCTATAAATAGCCAAGAAAAGCCTCGCCATGGTTTTTGGCATCTTTAAGGGGCCAATTCTCAGCCTTTAGACATACCAGAGAGCTGTAAGTTGGTATACAAGTCCTCTGTATGTAGCTAGTGCTCCACAAACATCCCCAGATGTTTCCCTACACTCTGCAGGCCATGGGGGCTTGCTAAAAATGCCAAAAATTAAGAAAAACCTACTCGCGAGTGGGGTTTGGGGCCTTAAAAGTACTAGAAATACTGCACAGAAGTGTTCTGACACCCCTGGGTTCCATTCTACACAAACTTGTGTGATAACTTAGCAATCTGGGGCTTTCTAGGTGCGTCAGTTTGGAAAATATGAGCTCCCAAAGTTGGACGAGATTTTTAATTGGCTGTTTTTGGTGGCAAAAATCTCCATGTGGGACAGGTGCCAGAGACCCCAACTTTTTCTCAAAGACAGTTCCATCTGTCTTCTATCACTGTACAAAAAAGCAGCAGGGTTATATTTGTAGTTACTGAGATATTCTCACTCAAAATGGCATAGGTGGTGCCAAAATCATTTTTTGCTTTTCAGTGTTATAAGTTGAGACACATGTATTAATGACCATTCCAGTGATAGTTTCAAGCACTTGTTTTACTAAATTTATTATTCTCTTTTCAGCAATTGATTGGTGGAGGTGACTACATGTACTTTCAAAATATTCCAATTTTGTAATAATTGTATCTATTAAATTAGTTGTATATAGCCTGTGCTTTTATCTTTTCAGAGTTCAGTTCCATGCAGACGGGTGTTGCCCAAGAGTTCTGTTTCTGCCTTAATTAACAAACATTGTGGTGTTGGTGTGAAGTAGTCTGTAGTTTTAACAACTAGATAACCAGTTATTCCTTAGTAGCATTTACATTAGATACTCTGCAATGGCCAGCCTACCCTCATGTTCACTTGGAATTAGGCTAGGCATAGACAGTGACTGTCAGTGACAGTGACTGTCATAAAACTCTGTACTGCCGTAACACAGGAATTACTCCTGAGTAATTCCTGTGTTACGGCAGTACGATTTTGGCACCACCTATGCCATTTTGAGTGAGAATATCTCAGTAACTACAAATATAACCCTGCTGCTTTTTTGTACAGTGATAGAAGACAGATGGAACTGTCTTTTAGAAAAAGTTGGGGTCTCTGGCACCTGTCCCACATGGAGATTTTTGCCACCAAAAACAGCCAATTAAAAATCTCGTCCAACTTTGGGAGCTCATATTTTCCAAACTGACGCACCTAGAAAGCCCCAGATTGCTAAGTTATCACACAAGTTTGTGTAGAATGGAACCCAGGGATGTCAGAACACTTCTGTGCAGTATTTCTAGTACTTTTAAGGCCCCAAACCCCACTCGCGAGTAGGTTTTTCTTAATTTTTGGCATTTTTAGCAAGCCACCATGGCCTGCAGGATGTAGGGAAACATCAGGGGATGTTTGTGGAGCACTAGCTACATACAGAGGACTTGTATACCAACTTACAGCTCTCTGGTATGTCTAGAGGCTGAGAATTGACCCCTTAAAGATGCCAAAAACCCTGGCGAGGCTTTTCTTGGCTATTTATAGCCCAAATTCTGAAAATTTCAGACCCCCACAACTCAGTAACTATTTGAGCTACAGGTCTACAATTTTGCATAGAAAGTACTTTTGTTACTATCTAGTGGCATGGAAATTTGAGACTAATTTGAAAATGGTGCAGCAACACTCCCAAGGAATATCTGGTCATTTCACTTGGAATGACCCAAAAGGAGAAATTTAATTTGTCAACTGGACAGAGTTTATTTGGTCAAATACGTTTCGCAGCTCATCCAAGCTGCTTCTTCAGTTCTGGTCAGATGCTGGTGGACTCTGCTTTATATCTGCCTGAAGGAAGGAGCTTAATTACAATGAAAATTACTCTGAGACACACATATTTATTTACAGTTTCTGTTAGTCAGGTGAGTCTATTCAATATGGAGTGGGAGTGGGGGAGTAGTTAGCATATCCATTCAGGGCCATGATGGGTGTTTTCACACCTCTGGACATGTCCTGGCTGGTCCTATTGTTTTCTCTGTTTGTTTTGATTTAGGTTTGAGGATAGAGTTATAGATGGGAGACAAATAATGTCTGAGACCTCCATTTCTGTTCAAGGAAGGATTCTCTTTCTTGACAAAAATAGCTTCTTTAACTCACCTCTCAAACCAGTTCTTTTCTCTGGCCAAGATCTGGACCTCGCTGTCCTCAAAGGAGTGGCCTGTGGCTTTTAGGTGGAGATGTACGGCAGACTGAGGTCCCGTGTTGCTCTCTCCTCTTGTGAAGTGTCTGTTTTGTTTCTCCAATGTAGCGCTCACTGCAGTCTTCACTACACTGAATGGAGTAGACCACATTGCTTTGTTTGTGGCTCGGTGTTTTGTCCTTAGGATGGACCAGTTTTTGTCTTAAAGTGTTAGTGGGTTTGAAATAGACTGGGATTTCATGTTGTCTGAAGATCCTCTGTAGTTTTTCGGAAACGCCAGCCAGGTAAGGAATAGTTACACCCTTTCTCCTGGGCTCTGGTTCTCTGTTGTCCTGTTTCTTTGCTCTCTTCGTTTTATTGAAAGCCCATTTAGGATATCCACAAACGGAGAGGGCTTTCTCCACGTGTTGTTCTTCTTTCTCCTTTCCCTCTGCGCTTGTGGGAACCAATTGGGCCCTGTGTTGTAATGTCCGAATGACTCCAAGTTTGTGCTGCAGTGGGTGGTGTGAATCAAAAAGCAGCTACTGATCGGTGTGTGTGGGCTTCCTGAAGACCTCTACCTGGAGTCGCCGGTCTTCTCTTATCGTTACTGCACAATCTAAGAAGGCCAATGTGTTGTCCTTGGCATCTTCACGCGTGAATTTGATGTTCGGATCTACAGAATTGATATGTGCAGTAAAAGGTTCCAAATCTTGAATTTTGATTTTTGAGAAATTATCATCAACATAACGATACCAATGTGTGGGTGGAGGTCCTGGATATGAGGCCAGGGCTCTGTTCAAATTGTTCCATGTATAAGTTAGCAATGACAGGGGAGACCGGTGAGCCCATGGCACAGCCGTGGATTTGTCTGTAGAAGTTTCCTCTGAAATGGAAATAGGTGGTACTTAAACAAATTTCCAGCAGTTGGCAGATTTGGTCGGGTGAAAGTTTGGTTCTCTCTTCTAGCTTAGTATCCTCCAGTAGTCTCCTCCTTGCTGCCTCCACCGCTACCGATGTAGGGATACAAGTGAAAAGAGAGGTCACATCAAAGGAAACCATTGTCTCATCCAGGTCAAACTGGAGATGCTTGATTTTGTTCACAAATTCGGCTGTGTTCTCAATGTGATGCGCCGTGTTACCCACCAGCGGAGACAAGATGGTTTTTAGGTGTTTGGCCACATTGTACGTGATGGAGTCTGTGCTGCATACAATGGGTCTGAGTGGTACTCCTTGTTTGTGGATCTTTGGGAGGCCATAGATGCCAGGGATGGCGTCACCAGGATACAGTCTGTAATATAGCTGTCGATCAATGACTTCTTCCTTCTCCAGCTTTTGCAAGCAATCAATGATCTTCTTTTTGTACACATTGGTGGGGTCCCGTTTTAGTAATTTGTAGGTTGTGGTGTCACTGAGTCGGCTGTTAACCTTAGCCTCATAATCAGCTGAGTTCAGGATCACAGTGCATCTCACTTTGTCAGCTGGGAGGATGTTGATGCTGTGGTCCTTCTCCAGAGCAGCGATGGCCTTCCTTTCCTCCGGTGTTACATTGGAGGGTGGAGGTTTGGCATTGCTCAGTGCAGCTGTTAATTTCAGTCTAAGGTCTCCAGCTTCTGTCTCCGTGAGCTTGTTGTTCCTAATGGCGGTTTCTGCTGCTGTGATGTAATCCACCGTGGGGATGCGGTTAGGAGTCACAGAAAAATTCAGTCCTTTGGAAAGTACTTCTTTCTGTCTGTGGACACTCTTTGACCATCTGTGGACACTCTGCGGACACTCTTTGACCGTCTGTGGACACTCTGTCTGTGGACACTATGGACACTCTTTGACCGTCTGTGGACACTCTGTCTGTGGACACTCTTTGACCGTCTGTGGACACTCAGTGGACACTCTTTGACCGTCTGTGGACACTCTGGACACTCTGACCGTCTGTGGACACTCTGTGGACACTCACTGTCTGTGGACACTGTCTGTGGACACTCTTTGACCGTCTGTGGATGGTGGTCTCGTGTTTGGTGAAGGTTGTAGTTGTGCCCACTGTTGGCACTGAGAGCCGATATCTTATCTTATCTTATCGTAGCCCCGGCAGGTATGAGGCGTTCAGTTGTTTTTGTGTTTTGGATCATTGAGGTGGTTCACCGGGCCTCGGTGCAGCGGGCCTCGACCCTCTGTCTGGTGTGACGGCACCGGGCCTCGGTGCAGCGAGCCTCGACCCTCTGTCTGGTGTGAAGGCACCGGGCCTCGGTGCAGCAGGCCTCGACCCTCTGTCTGGTGTGAAGGCACCGGGCCTTGGTGCAGCAGGCCTCGACCCTCTGGCTGGTGTGAAGGCAGCGGGCCTCGACCCTCTGTACTCGACCTCGAGTAGAAGACCTTTTACTCGAGGTCTTCATGGGCTGGTCCCTTTGGAGATGGTCTGTGCTGCTGATCTTGGGCTTCACCGACGTTCTCCAGGTTCTATAACGTCTCTGTGGCCTCTCATCCTTTGGGCCTGGTTCTTCATGAATCTCTGGGTTCTTCTCAGTGGGGTATGTGCTCAGGATTCTTCGTGACATTGCTGGTATTAGTCATTCAGTGCTCTCAGCACCGCCCTCTGGTGGTCAGGAGGGAGTAAACAGAACCAACTTTGGATTTAAACCCAGAACAGATCATCACGTCACAGTAACGAAACATTTATTATATTTATTATCAGAAAGCTATAGTGTTCAGACCTGGTTCTGACCTGGTTCTGACCTGGTCTTGTTGGTTCTGATCCACAGCTCGTAAACACACCAAACAGGACTCAACAATGAACGAGGAGTGGAAGAGCATGTTCGGGTCCCAGGAGCCGACCGCTACCTCTGCTACAGTAAGACCTGGTTTAGTTCTGGTTTAGTTCTGGTTTAGTCCTGGTGTAATCCTGGTTTAGTCCTGGTGTAGTCCTGAGTCTTGCTCTCAGCCCTCAGAGCCCTCTCAGAAGCGGTCCTCAGCTCCCCCCGCGGTCCCTGTGGTCCAGTCCTGGTCTGGTCCTGGTTTTCAGAGGAGGTTCCACAGCTGCAGGTCGGATCTTCAGACTCTGGTGCAGCTGAAGAGAGACCAGAGCAGCGCCGAGAGGATGGCCAAACATCTGCTGGAGAGCGCCGAGTGGGAGAGCCGCCCACCACCACCAGGTACTCCCCCTCAGTCAGGTACTCCCCCACAGCCACAGCCTCTCTAACCTCTTCCTCTCCTCAGGTTGGCACCCTAAAGGTCTCCTGGTGGCTCCTCCCCTCTGACCTTCTCTCCTCTCCTCAGGTTGGCACCCTAAAGGTCTCCTGGTGGCTCCTCCCCTCTGACCTTCTCTCCTCTCCTCAGGTTGGCACCCTAAAGGTCTCCTGGTGGCTCCTCCTCTCTGACCTTCTCTCCTCTCCTCAGGTTGGCACCCTAAAGGTCTCCTGGTGGCTCCTCCTCTCTGACCTTCTCTCCTCTCCTCAGGTTGGCACCCTAAAGGTCTCCTGGTGGCTCCTCCCCTCTGACCTTCTCTCCTCTCCTCAGGTTGGCACCCTAAAGGTCTCCTGGCGGCTCCTCCCCTCTGACCTTCTCTCCTCTCCTCTCCTCAGGTTGGCACCCTAAAGGTCTCCTGGTGGCTCACCTTCATGAACACAAAGCTGCAGTGAACAGGATCCGAGTTTCAGACGAACACTCCATTTTCGCCACCGCCTCCAATGACGGAACGGTCAAAGTGTGGGACAGCCAGAAGATGGAGGGAAAGACCACCACCACCAGGTACTCACCCCACCAGGTACTCACCCCACCAGGTACTCACCACCACCAGGTACTCACCACCACCAGGTACTCACCACCACCAGGTACTCACCACAGGAGGAACTTCCAGCACATCAGGTTGGTGCTGAGAGACAGAGACACTGGAGGACGGGTCAAATGCAGAGACACATTTCCCTCACAAGGAAAATTACCTCTCCTGTCCACACCTCTTTCTCATCCCCCTCTCCTCTCCTCCGTCAGGTCCGTCCTCACGTTCTCTCTCTCCTCTCCTCCGTCAGGTCCGCCCTCACGTTCTCTCTCTCCTCTCCTCCGTCAGGTCCGCCCTCACGTTCTCTCTCTCCTCTCCTCCGTCAGGTCCGTCCTCACGTTCTCTCTCTCCTCTCCTCCGTCAGGTCCGCCCTCACGTTCTCTCTCTCCTCTCCTCCGTCAGATCCGTCCTCACGTACTCTCGTCTCGGGGGACACATAAAGACTCTGTCATTCTGTCAGGGCTCTCATTATCTCGCCGTCGCCTCCGACAACGGCGCCGTCCAACTGCTTGCCATCGAAGCGAACAAGCCGCCCAAGTCCCCCAAGGTCCAGCCCTTCCAGACCAGGTCAGACCAGGACCAGACCAGGACTAAAACCAGACTGGACCAGGACTGAAACAAGACTTAACCAATTCTAGATTACACAAGATAAGATCAGGTCTAAACCAGGACTACACCAGGACCAGTGACGTGCGGTCAGAGGAGGCAGGGGAGGCAGTGCCTCCCTTGTCAATCATGAAAAGAAGAAAGGATTTATTATAAATTCAAATAAAAAATAATATTTATCAGCTTGTATGTATTTATTATTAACCCCTTTTCCAGTCCAAAAAATGTTTTTTTTCTTGTTTCAATAATTGAATATGGCAGAATTTTCGTTTGTCCTGTTCAAATGCAAGGAGAAGGTACGCCGTGAGGCACCAGCCTCCAGTGCCTCCAGCCGCTCGATCCCTAGCAAAGTGGCTAAGTTGGCTAACCCACTGTATATTGCCGATAAATGGCCCTCAAACTCTCTGATTATATGCTCTGTCTTTCCGGAATCTTTATAATGTATGAAATGTATTTCTGTAATGTGTTCAGGCTCGCAGATCAATCATAAAACCTCAGTAAAAAGCTCACCAGGGGAGGCAAACAGTACTCGTGCCTCAACATAGAGGGCGCTTGTGAGCACAGAGATTCTTGGCCTGCCGCCGCTATGCGCCGAAACAACTACATCATCTTCTTCGTTCTTTTTTATATTGCATTGGGACACCTGTGTCTTTGATGACAAAGTCCACCAATGTGCAGAGGGATTGTAAACAGTGTAACAATTTTCTTTGAGACGTGCTTTATTTTGATTTAGCCTAAATGAAATTAAAAGTCCTGCTCACGATATGCGCGAGTTGACCCAGGACCCGCGGATCGCTAAAAGCGCAACTTGAGGAAGAGAAGAGAAATAGAGTGCGTGCCTTCATGGATTTGTTTTCACCTGCTGCAGTGCACAGGAGAGATGAGGGTGCGCTCACGATGACACAGGCAGACTCCCAGCATGATCCATGCTTATTTATTCACAAACTTTATTAAAAAGCGTGTTTTTCATGAGTGATTTGGAGATTTCAGGCAAGATACAAAAAATCCAAGTATGACACGTCCACGTTACGCATAAATGCACAGCTACAGAGCGCGCGCTGGAGCTGCTTTGCTAAAAAGTATATAAATTAGTCTGTTTATTGCAAAAAATACCTTGTTCCCAGTTTTGAAATACTGAACAACAATCATATTTTATTTTTCCTTTTTTTAAATTGAAGTTTTTGTTCTTTTGAATTAAGAATATAGAAAAGCCCTGGTGTAAGTAAGTCTGCTGCACTGCTGCATATAATATATAGTTATTTGCATTTGTAAATCTGACGCTAAAAGCGTTAGTGCCTCCCCAGCTGTCAACCTCACCGCACGTCACTGACCAGGACTACACCAGGACTGAACCAGGACTACACCAGGACTGAACCAGGACTACATCAGGACTACACCAGGACTACACTAGGACTGAACCAGGACTACACCAGGACTGAACCAGGACTACACCAGGACTACACCAGGACTACACCAGGACTGAGACTCTGCCCTGAGGGCCTTAGGTTGGTGTATTGTGGTTCTGAGCAGGTCTTTGGTTCCAGGACCTTGGACCTGGCAGAGGACGGCTGTGTGGTGGACCTGCACCACTTTAACTCCGGGGCGCAGTCGGTTCTGGCCTATGCCACGGTGAACGGGTCCCTCGTGGGCTGGGACCTCCGCCAAGGCACCAACGCCTGGACCCTCAAACACGACCTGAGACTCGGGCTCATCACCTCCTTCTGTGTGGACATGCACCAGTGCTGGCTCTGCCTCGGTACCAACCACAGACCGGCTACAGGGAGGGGCCACGTACAGGGGAGGGGCCACGTGCGGGGGGCACAGACAGGGGGAGGGGCCACACACAGGGGAGGGGACACGCAGGGGGGAGGGGCCACGTACAGGGGAGGGGCCACATGCAGGGGAGGGGCCACGTACAGGGGGGCCACGTACGGGGGCACAGACAGGGGGAGGGGACACGTACGGGGGCACAGACAGGGGGAGGGGACACGTACGGGGGACACAGACAGGGGAGGGGCCACGTACAGGGGGAGGGCCACACACAGGGGGAGGGGCCACGTACAGGGGAGGGGCCACGTACGGGGGCACAGACAGGGGGAGGGGCCACGCACAGGGGGAGGGGCCACGTACAGGGGTACAGAGAGGGGGAGGGGCCACGTACAGGGGGAGAGGCCACGCACAGGGGAGGGGCCATGTACGGGGGACACAGACAGGGGAGGGGCCACGTACAGGGGGAGGGGCCACGTACAGGGGGAGGGCCACGTACAGGGGAGGGGCCACGTACGGGGGACACAGGCAGGGGAGGGGCCACTACAGGGGGAGGGGGCACTTACAGGGGAGGGGCCACGCACAGGGGGAGGGGCTGGGAGAGACAGCCAATGATTTAAATATTTCAGACACTCTGATCTCTTCCCGCCTCAGGCACGAGCAGTGGCACCATGGCATGCTGGGATATGAGGTTCCAACTGCCCATCTCTAACCACTCCCACCCGGCACGCGCCCGCATCCGGAGACTCCTCATGCACCCGCTGTACCAGTCCTCTGTCATCGCAGGTACCGAACTCAGTCCCGGTTTAGTCCCGGTTTAGTCACGGTTCAGTCCCGGTTCAGTCCCGGTTCAGTCCCGGTTCAGTCCCGGGCTAGTCCCGGGCTAGTCCTGGTTTAGTCCTGCTTTAGTCCTGCTTTAGTCCTGCTTTAGACCTGGTTTAGTCCTGCTTTAGTCCTGCTTTAGTCCTGCTTTAGTCCTGGTTTAGACCTGGTTTAGACCTGGTTTAGTTCTGGTTTAGTTCTGGTTTAGTCCTGGTTCAGACCTGGTTTAGACCTGGTTTAGACCTGGTTCAGTCCTGCTTCAGTCCTGCTTCAGTCCTGGCTCAGTCCTGGTTTAGTCCTGGTTTAGTCCTGGTTTAGACCTGGTTTAGTCCTGGTTCAGTCCTGGTTCAGTCCTGGTTCAGACCTGGTTTAGACCTGGTTTAGTCCTGGTTTAGTCCTGGTTCAGTCCTGGTTCAGACCTGGTTTAGACCTGGTTTAGTCCTGGTTTAGTCCTGGTTCAGTCCTGGTTCAGACCTGGTTTAGACCTGGTTTAGACCTGGTTTAGTCCTGGTTTAGTCCTGGTTCAGTCCTCTCTCTCAGCTGTGCAGGGGAACAATGAGGTGTCGATGTGGGACATGGAGACCGGAGACAGGAAGTTCACTCTGTGGGCAAGCTCCGCCCCCCCTCTGTCTGAGATGCAGGTGAGTCCTGGTGTGGTCCTGGTCTAGTCCTGGTCCTGGTCTGGTCCTGGTCTGATCCTGGTCTCACTCTTGTCCTCTGCAGCCGTCTCCTCACAGTGTCCATGGGATCTACTGTAGTCCAGCTGATGGTAACCCTCTGCTGCTGACCGCCGGCTCAGACATGAGGATCAGGTACATAACTGCTTTAGTCCCGGTCCAGTCCCGGTCCAGTCCTGGTTCAGTCCTGGTTCAGTCCTGGTTCAGTCCTGGTTCAGTCCTGGTTCTGGTCTCTGTAGGTTCTGGGACCTGGCGTACCCTGAACGTTCGTACATCGTTTCTGGAGGAGCTCACGACTCTCTGCATTGTCCATCTGTGCTCTACAGCCGCAAGATCATCGAGGGGACCGAGGTGGTGCAGGTACAGACCTGGTTCAGTCCTGGTTTAGACCTGGTTCAGTCCTGGTTCAGTCCTGGTTCAGACCTGGTTTAGTCCTGGTTTAGTCCTGGTTCACTCCTGGTTCAGACCTGGTTCAGTCCTGGTTCAGTCCTGGTTCAGACCTGGTTTAGTCCTGGTTTAGTCCTGGTTTAGTCCTGGTTTAGTCCTGGTTCAGACCTGGTTCAGTCCTGGTTTAGTCCTGGTTCAGACCTGGTTCAGACCTGGTTCAGATGTGGTTTAGTCCTGGTTTAGTCCTGGTTCAGTCCTGGTTTAGACCTGGTTTAGACCTGGTTCAGTCCTGGTTTAGACCTGGTTTCGATCTGGTTTAGTCCTGGTTTAGTCCTGGTTCAGACCTGGTTCTTCTGCAGGAGATCCACAGTAAACAGAAGTCTGGTTCTTCGGAGGACGGTCCACGCAGAGGACCAGATGCCCTCCCAGTGGGACACCATGACATCATCACCGACATCGCCACGTTCCAGACCACGCAGGGCTTCATCGTGACCGCGTCCCGCGACGGCATCGTCAAGGTGTGGAAGTGAACCGGCAACCTCACCATTAGAGGGCGTCACGGAGAATGTCCCATAATCCTCTGCTCTAATGTCATTTCCTCGTCAAACACCTGGAGTTGTGTTTTGTTTTATTCACATTTTAACACACAAACCTGCAGATTTAACACGAGTTCTTCTCTCAAACTGAAAACATTCTGTTCCACCTTGTGATGTCATCATGTGGTGATACAGGAAGTGCTCCACTGTGTTTTTAAACTCCACACACCTTCACTAGAATCATTTGGATCATTTCAGTCCTGGAATTGCCGATCTCTACTGAACTAAAGGTAAAAAGAGCTGTTCACTTGAAAACTACCACTTGATGACATCACAAGGTGGAACAGAGCGTTTGGAGCTTTGGAGAAGTAGACAGACTAATAATAAAGAGTTCCTCAAACATGTGAATGAAACGAACACAACTCCAGGTCTGTTTTTGAGGAGGAACATCTGAACATCAGATCCCGACTCGCTCACAGGATCCGTGTTGAATAACTGAAGCTTTGAACTGTCGACCTCACCGTTGGAGGGCGTCCGACCCTGCGCTCCCTCTGACCAATCCCAGCCGTGCGTGTGCCTCTGCTCCTTTCTGATTGGTGTGTTTTGAAGGCGTGTGCTGGTTTTGTTGTGATTGGACAGATCCTGGTTACATGGGTTTGTGTTGCGTCCTCAGCGGTCCCCGAGAAACAACTCATGAACTGAACTTTGTTCCCGTCTCTCGTTTGTCTGGTTTATTTCCTGCTGTAAAGTGTCATAAAGTGTCATAAAGTGTGGTGTATCGTGTCTGACGGCAAATGTTTTGATTGATTTTTATCTGTTTTATTTCTAAAGCCTTTTCCTCAGATTATAGATTTCACATTTGAACACTGTAAACACGTTTACATCACAGCCAGCGCTAACCTGCTAAATCCCTAACTCTCTCTAACCTGCTAACTCGCTAACTCTCTAACCTGCTAACTCGCTAACCCACTCCAAACAGGAAGTGTTCATGGGCATGACTGGGCTCCATGGACTCTGGCTCCAGTTCAGTTTGTGTGTATAAAGCGTGGCCCCTCTCTCTGTAACTGCTGCTGTCAGGCTCCTCACTCTGACCTTTGACCCTCTACATGACCCTGGGGTTTGGGTTTTGTCCCAAATCCAAATCTGAACTTTAAGAACAGATTTTATTTTTATTGCACAAAATACAACGAAACTTGGAGCAAAACGGCAGCAGAAAAATGAACAAATAAAAACACGTGTGACCTGTGACCTGTGAGGAGGAAATGGTGGAGGCTCGTGTGACGCGAGGAGGAGATGGTGGAGGCTCGTGTGACGCGAGGAGGAGATGGTGGAGGCTCATGTGACGTGAGGAGGAGATGGTGGAGGCTCGTGTGACGCGAGGAGGAGATGGTGGAGGCTCGTGTGACCTGTGACCTGTGAGGAGGAGATGGTGGAGGCTCGTGTGACGTGAGGAGGAGATGGTGGAGGCTCCTGTGACGTGAGGAGGAGGTGGCTCCTGTGACGTGAGGAGGAGGTGGTGTTGCGGTCTGGGAGAGAGGAGCCCCCACCCTCTCAGCTGTCCTCAGGCTCTGCACGTTCTTCTCTCAGGACGTTCTCACCAGGAGATCAGCAGAGTTCACAGAAGGAACCGCCTCTTCTGGACACATTTTATGATGTTTCAGCTCCTGGTCAGGTCCTCACTGATCTGCAACCTGCTCCACCTCCTCTCCACCTCCACTCCTCCACCTCTACTCCCCCACTTTCACCTCCGCTCCACCTCCTCTTCCACCTTCGCTCCACTCCTCCACCTCTACTCCCCCACTTTCACCTCCGCTCCACCTCCTCTTCCACCTCCGCTCCACCTCCTCTTCCACCTTCGCTCCACCTCCTCCACCTGTGCTCCACCTCCTCCTCCACCTAACCTTTAACCCTAACCCACCTCCACATTGAGATGTTGGTTTTCAGGGACTCCAGATTCCACCCGCTCACAGACTGCACCCGCTCACAGACTCCACCCGCACAGACTCCACCCGCTCACTGACTCCACCCGCTCACAGACTCCACCCGCTCACAGACTCCACCCGCTCATAGACTCCACCCGCTCACAGACTCCACCCGCTCATAGACTCCACCCGCTCACAGACTCCACCCGCGCACATACTCTACCCGCTCACAGACTCCAACCGCACACAGACTCCACCCACTCACAGACTCCACCCACTCACAGACTCCACCCGCACAGACTTCACCCGCTCACAGACTTCACCCGCTCATAGACTCCACCCGGTCACAGACTCCACCCGGTCACAGACTCCACCCGCGCACATACTCCACCCGCACAGACTCCACCCGCTCAGACTCCACCCGCACACAGACTCCACCCGTGGGGTGAACACAAACAGAACATTTATATGAAGACACATTCAACCTGAGTTTAATATGTGTATGTGTGTTGTGTGTGTCTGTGTGTGTGTTTTGTGTGTATATATGTGTGTGTGTGTTTTGTGTGTGTTGTGTGTGTTTGATTAGAAGGCCTTAAACTGTGTGAACAGAACACGTTAAAGCTGTGGAAGTCTGAGAAGAAAAGAAGTAAAGAAAACACGATGGGTCCCAGAGCTGAGCCTTGGGGCGCAGCTGTCCAAATACACAAACACACAGACACGTGTACACACACACACACACACACACACACTCTGACCGTTCTGTGGACTTTTGAGGAATGTAATGTGAAGTTCTTTTGAGAAATTAAAAAAAAAAAACTCTTTGAATCAGACGTTTGTAGTTTGGAGATTCAGACAAACACTTTTAACGCTCTAGGGGCTAAGGAACTGATGCCAAGGAGGCGATCAGGAGGAACAGCAGGAGTCGGGGTGTGAATAAAAGCACAGAAACCAAAAATTCTGTTGTATAAAATGCATTAAATGATATCAGATATAGATAATAAATAGATAATGAATTGTATTATATTATATTATCCCTTCTTGAACCGCCACCTTAACGTGGTGGAGAGTTTGAGTGCCCGAATGGTCCCGGGAGCGATGTTGTCGGGGGCTCCATGCCCCTTTAGGGTCACCCAAGGCAAACGGGTCCTGGGGACGGGTCAGACTAAGAGCGGTTCAGAAGACCCCATGATGAGTATTAGAACAAGGCCAGTTACGTCGCCCAGATTGGCGTTACCGGGGCCCCACCCTGGAGCCAGGCCTGGGGTGGGAGCTCAACAGCGAGCGTCTGGTGGCCGGGCCTTCCCCCACGGGGCCCGGCTGGGTACATCCCAAAGGAGCGATGTGGGGTCGTCCTCCCGTGGACCCCACCACCCGCAGGAGGATCCATAAGGGGCAGGTGCAGGGAGATTTGGGTGCCAGTCGAAGGCAGGGGCCTCGACGACCAGATCTCCGGACATGGAGACCAGCTCTGGGGACATGGAATGTCAGCTCGCTGGGGGGAAGGAGCCCGAGCTCGTGCGGGAGGTCGAGTGTTACCGACTAAATATAGCTTGGGCTCTGGAACCCAACTCCTTGTGGGGGGCTGGACTCTCCATTTCTCTGGTGTTGTCCGCGGGGAGCAGCGGCGGGCTGGTGTGGGCCTGCTCATTGCCCCACAGCTCAGCCGCCGTGTGTTGGAGTTCACCCCGGTGAACGAGAGGGTCGCGTACCTGCGCCTTCGGGTCGGGGACATGTCTCTCACTGTTGTGTCGGCCTACAGGCTGAACAGCAGTGCAGAGTACCCGGCCTTCTTGGAGTCCCTGGGAGGGGTACTGGACAGTGCACCGACTGGGAACGCTGTTGTTCTACTGGGGGACTTCAACGCCCACGTGGGCAACGACAGTGACACCTGGAGAGGGGTGATCAGGAGGAACGGCCTCCCTGATCTGAACCCGAGCGGTGTTCTGTTATTGGACTTCTGTGCTAGTCACGGTTTGTCCATAACGAACACCATGTTCGAGCACAAGGGTGTCCATCAGTGCACGTGGCACCAGGACACCCTAGGTCGGAGGTCAATGATTGACTTTGTTGTCGTGTCATCTGACCTCCGGCCGCGTGTCTTGGACACTCAGGTGAAGAGAGGGGCAGAGCTGTCAACCGTCACCACCTGGTGGTGAGTTGGGTCCGCGGGCGGGGGAGGAAGCCATAATGACCTGGCAGACCCAAGCGTATAGTGACGGTCTGTTGGGAACATCTGGCAGAGCCTCTGTCAGGGGGAGCTTCAACTCACACCTCCGGGAGAGCTTCTCCCAGATTCCGGGGGAGACTGGGGGCATGGAGTCCGAGTGGGCTTTGTTCTCGGCCTCTATTGTCGGTGCGGCCCTCGTAGCTCTGGTCGTAAGGTCTGTGGTGCCTGTCACGACTGCAATCCCCGAACCCGGTGGTGGACACCGGAAGTAAGGGATGCCGTCAGGCTGAAGAAGGAGTCTTATCAGGCCTTGTTGACTCGTGGGACTCCTGAGGCAGCTGACAGGTACCGGCGGGTCAAACGTGCTGCAGCCCAGGCGGTCGCAGAGGCAAAAACTCGGGGTTGGGAGGAGTTTGGAGAGGCCATGGAGGAGGACTATCGGACGGCCTCAAGGAAATTCTGGCAAACCGTCCGGCGCCTCAGGAGGGGAAAGCAGTGCTTCACCAACACTGTTTACAGTGCGGGTGGAGAGCTGATGACCTCGACTGGGGATGTTGTCGGACAGCGGAAGGAATACTTTGAGGATCTCCTCAATCCCACCGTCACGTCTTCTGAGGAGGAAGCAGAGGCTGGGGACTCGGAGGCGGACTCGTCCATCACTCTGGCTGAAGTCACTGAGGTGGTAGGCAAGCTCCTCGGTGGCAAGGCTCCGGGAGTGGATGAGATCTGTCCTGAGTATCTTAAGTCTCTGGATGTTGTGGGGCTGTCTTGGCTGACACGTCTCTGTAACATCGTGTGGCGGTCGGGAACAATGCCTCTGGAGTGGTGGTCCCTCTGTTTAAGAAGAGGGACTGGAGGGTGTGTTTCAACTACCGGGGAATCACACTCCTCAGCCTCCCCGGTAAGGTCTATTCCAGGGTACTGGAGAGGAGAATCCAACCGATGGTCGAACCTTGGATTCAGGATGAGCCGTGTGGTTTTCGTCCCGGCCGTGAACACTGGACCAGCTCTATACTCTCCATCGGGTGCTCAAGGGTTCATGGGAGTTTGTCCAGTCCACATGTGCTTTGTGGATCTGGAGACATTCGACCGTGTCCCTCGTGGGTCCTGTGGGGGGTGCTCTGGGAGTATGGGATCCGGGGCTCTTTGTTAAGGGCTGTTCGGTCCTTGTATGACTGGAGCAGGAGCTGTGTTCACATTGCCGGCAGTAAGTCGGACCTGTTCCCGGTGCATGTTGGACTCTGCCAGGGCTGCCCCTGTCACCGGTTCTGTTCATTGTTTTTATGGACAGAATTTCTAGGCGCAGTCAGGAGCCGGAGGGGGTCCGGTTTGCAGTGACGTGCGGTGAGATTGACAGCTGGGGAGGCACTAACGCTTTTAGGCCCAATCTCAATTCTCCCCCTTAAGCCCTCTGTCTTAGCCCTAACCCTCTGTTGTGCGCGTTCACGAGAGACAGAGGGGTGTCCCAATACTCTTTTCTGTAAGTGCGAGGGCTAAGGGGAAGGGCTATTCTACCCCTTTGAACAGAGCTTTTTCAGATGCACCCTTTGCGCAAAGGGGATAGGCGTGGCTTAATGCAAGTCGCAGCAGAAAGCAACATGGCAATCGGGAAGTGTCGGGCAATCGGGAAGGAATTGGACAAATGTGAGTATTTTGCACTCAAGAACCTCATAAAAAGTTGTATAAAACTGTAGTAACTTTTGTATGTAAAATCCCTCAGTCGTCCAGGTAGAATCCATGCTGCTTCCTCAGTTCTGAGGAAGCAGCTTGGATGAGCTGCGAAACGTATTCAACCAAATAAACTATGTCCAGTTGACAAATTAAATTTTCTCCTTTTTTTGCCATGTAGTAACTTTTGAAAAGTTGTAGGTATACTCATGGCGCCAGCGTTTACGCTTTCTGACATATACGGCTTATCGTAACATGCCCGGTTAGAACTATACGCTTGTTATGGTAGAATGTGTAAAGTATTACGAACATGCATGGCCTAAAAGAACTATATACGCATATATGTTAGACTAGAATGTGTAAAATATATCGCTGTATCTGTATATGTTTTCATTTCGCCTCGTAACTCGTCTCATGCGCTTTTAGAACTATACACGTTACGGTAGAATGTGTAAAGTATTACGAACATGCATGGCCTAAAATATTATTGTTTCGTTTCGCCTTGTAAATTATCCCCTATTTATATTAAAAATGACATGTTATTAATCACATTTATATTTTGTTTAGAAATTTCTTGTAGGAGGCTGGACTTGTTGGAGTTGTGTCAGCCCAACAAGCTTCAAAAAAGTGGGAGAATTTGAAAATAAAATATAAGATATATTACATTCTATAATATTTGTAGGTACCAAAACAGCTATATATGTTTATGACTATGTATTAATTTTGTTTTCTTTTTTGTGTGTACCAGGCATCCTCTACAACTCCGTCCACCTCTGCAGCATTTTAATTTTGTGTTACAGTTGATTAAAATTTGATTTACATATGTTGTACAGAGTATAGTAATTTTAAAAAATTAAAAAAAATGTAACTTTTTGTAAAGTTTATTTAAAACAAACTCAAAAGGGGCACAATACTTCAAAACTTTAAAAAATAATGCCATATTGTTGCGACTGCAAAGGGGTGTCCCATTTCTAAGGGTTAAAACAAACCCTTTGCCTTAACCCTCTGTTTAAAGACAGAGGGGTAGGGCTAAGGGGTAGGGCTAAGACAAAGACAGAGGGCTAAGGAGGAGAATTGAGACTGTGCCTTTGCGTCAGATTTACAAATGCAAATACCCCCCCCCCAAATAAAAAAAAAAAAATAGTAATAATAATAATAATAATTCATCATTTGATAGACAACAACTATATATTATATGCAGCAGTGCAGCAGACTTACTTACACCAGGGCTTTTCTATATTCTTAATTCAAAAGAACAAAAACTTCAATTAAAAAAACTTCAATTAAAAAAAAGGAAAAATAAAATATGATTGTTGTTCAGTATTTCAAAACAGGAACAAGGTATTTTTTGCAATAAATAGACTAATTTATATACTTTTTAGCAAAGCAGCTCCAGCGCGCGCTCTGTAGCTGTTCATTTATGCGTAACGTGGACACGTCATACTTGGATTTTTTTGTATCTTGCCTGAAATCTCCAAATCACTCATGAAAAACACGCTTTTTAAGAAAGTTTGTGAATAAATAAGCATGGATCATGCTGGGAGTCTGCCTGTGTCATCGTGAGCGCACCCTCATCTCTCCTGTGCACTGCAGCAGGTGAAAACAAATCCATGAAGGCACGCACTCTATTTCTCTTCTCTTCCTCAAGTTGCGCTTTTAGCGATCCGCGGGTCCTGGGTCAACTCGCGCATATCGTGAGCAGGACTTTTAATTTCATTTAGGCTAAATCAAAATAAAGCACGTCTCAAAGAAAATTGTTACACTGTTTACAATCCCTCTGCACATTGGTGGACTTTGTCATCAAAGACACAGGTGTCCCAATGCAATATAAAAAAGAACGAAGAAGATGATGTAGTTGTTTCGGCGCATAGCGGCGGCAGGCCAAGAATCTCTGTGCTCACAAGCGCCCTCTATGTTGAGGCACGAGTACTGTTTGCCTCCCCTGGTGAGCTATTTACTGGGGTTTTATGATTGATCTGCGAGCCTGAACACATTACAGAAATACATTTCATACATTATAAAGATTCCGGAAAGACAGAGCATATAATCAGAGAGTTTGAGGGCCATTTATCGGCAATATACAGTGGGTTAGCCAACTTAGCCACTTTGCTAGGGATCGAGCGGCTGGAGGCACTGGAGGCTGGTGCCTCACGGCGTACCTTCTCCTTGCATTTGAACGGGACAAACGAAAATTCTGCCATATTCAATTATTGAAACAAGAAAAAAAACATTTTTTGGACTGGAGAAGGGGTTAATAATAAATACATACAAGCTGATAAATATTATTTTTTATTTGAATTTATAATAAATCCTTTCTTCTTTTCATGATTGACAAGGGAGGCACTGCCTCCCCTGCCTCCTCTGACCGCACGTCACTGCTGGTTTGGGGACCACAGGATCTCATCTCTGCTGTTTGCAGATGATGTTTTCCTGATGGCTTCATCAGACCAGGACCTCCAACCTGCACTGGGGCGGTTTGCAGCCGAGTGTGAAGCGGCTGGGATGAGGATCAGCTCCTCCAAATTCGAGGCCATGGTTCTTGACCGGAAAAAGGTGGCGCCCTCTGCAGGTGGAGAGTTCAAGTATCTCGGGGTCTTGTTCACGAGTGAGGGGAGGATGGAGCGTGAGATTGACAGGTGGATTGGTGCAGCGCCGGCAGTGATGTGGTCGCTGTATCGGACCGTTGTGGTGAAGAGGAGCTGAGCCAAAAGCTCTGGATTTACCGTCAGTCTGCGTTCCTCCCCTCACCTATGGTCATGAGCTTTGGGTAATGACCGAAAGGACAAGATCGCGGATACAAGCGGCAGAAATGAGTTTCCTCCGCAGAGTGGCTGGGCGCTCCCTTAAAGATAGGGTGAGGAACTCAGTCACACGGGAGGAGGTCAGAGTAGAGCCGCTGCTCCTCCACGTCGAGAGGAGCAGCTGAGGGCAGGGCATCTGTTCCGGATGCCTCCTGGACGCCTCCCGGACGCCTCCCTCAGGAGGTGTTCCGGGCATGTCCCACCTTGTACACTGCAGGCGCTCAGGTGGATTTCTCGTGCGGCTAGAACCCCGTAAGGTTGGCTCTGATTCAGGGGTCGATGGTTCTGATACAACAGGTGACTTAGGTTCTGGATCAATGCTGGAAGATTCAGGAGATGTAGAAAGAGTGCTCTCTTCCATGGCTGAGTCTTCAACTTCAACTTCAACTTGTTCAGGTTCAGAGTCAGTTTTAGGTTCCCCTGTGCCTTTAGCCAGAACTTCCCCTTCAGCAACTGGAGGCCCTCCATTCACAGGCTCATCAACCACAGGTTCGTGACGCTCTGGAGTGGCGGAGGCTTGGGGTGCAGGAGGGACCACAGGTAAGTCAGCGGAGGGAACAGGCGGCTGGGCAACAGGTAGGTCAATAACAGTAGAAAATTTTACGTATTCAATTGTGGAGGGAATGTATATAGGTTCATCTTCTGATTCTTCTTCAATTCAATTCAATTTCAATTCAATTCAATTTATTTTTGTATAGCCCAAAATCACAACAAGAGTTATCTCGGCGGACTTCACAAAATTGTTGATTAATAAAGCAGAAGAAACATTCATAAAACAAAAATACAGAATGTTCAACAACAAGCAGGCAAATGGATGATTGTCCCAGCATCTCCTGTCCTTAGACCCTCCTTCTCGGCAAGGAAAAACTCCAAAAAACCCAATGGGAAAACAGAGAAACCTCGAGGAGAACCACAGTGAAGGAGAGATCCACTCCTAAGGACGGACAGGCAGATGAAACTACTAATCTAGCAGGACGAGGACAGTTAATCCAGGATAGGGAAGGAGAGGAGGGGTCTAGGTCCTCGACACTAGGGGGCAGCAGCGGTCCAAACTGGAACAGCAGCATCTGAAACAGTTACACTCCCCAAAAGGGGAGTGGGACAGGGACAACATGTGAATAGCAAAGAACAGACTACGAATGAACTAGTAATTGAATATTCTTAACAGTAGGAGGAGAAAAAGTAGGAGAAACCAGAGGACAGTGCTCAAGTTGCCATACTTTCCCCAGTAATATATCTCCTAGAGCAGCTTAACTAGGCCTATGGGTTTAATTTCTGTTCCTAACTGACCTGACCATAAGCTGATTCAAAGAGGAACGTTTTGAGCCTAATCTTAAATGTAGAGACTGTGTCAGCTTCTTTGACATGAGCAGGGAGCTGATTCCACAACAAGGGTGCTTGGTACCTAAAAGCTCTACCTCCTAAAGTACTTTTAGCGACTCTAGGAACCACCAGTAGTGCAGCATTTTGAGAGCGGAGTGAACGGTTAGGATGATAAGGTACAATTTCATCTTTAATGTAGGAAGGGGCCATGTCATTTACAGCTTTATAGGTTAGAAGAAGAATTTTAAATTTTACTCTAAACTCAACCGGAAGCCAATGAAGATTTTTTTAATACTGGAGTAATGTGCTCTCGTTTTTTAGTACCTGTTAGTACTCTTGCTGCTGCATTTTGAACCAATTGAAGGCTTTTTATAGAGCTTTTAGGGCAAGCTGCAAGCAGGGAGTTACAGTAGTCTAACCTCGAAGTGACAAAAGCATGGACAAGTTTTTCAGCATCATTTTTTGGCAGTACATTTCTAATTTTGGCTATATTGCGTAAATGAAAATAAGCCGTTTTACAGACATGGCTTATGTGTGCTTTAAATGAGAGCTCTTGATCAAATAGGACTCCAAGGTTTCTTACAGTAGAGCTGGAGGCTACACTGACATTGTCCAATGTGATTATCTGCTCAGAGAGTCAAACTTTACATCGAGCCCAGCTGCAGGCCGGGACAAAACCACAATAGAGTCTCGTAAGTGTTTAGGGCCTAATAGAATGACTTCAGTTTTTTCAGGGTTAAGAAGTAAATAAGTACCTTCAGCAGGTACTAGAGAAGGTGGCACAGGAGATTTCCCTTTCTTCACAGGTAGCTCTTTGACTCGAGCAGGTAGGTACCCACAAGGCAGGAGAAGATCTCTGTGCATCGTTCGCAATAGCGTGTCCTTGCCCTCAGGTTTCACGGTGTACACGGGGAGATTGCCAGCTTTCTTCACCACAATATACACGTCGGTCTCCCACTTATCTGCCAGTTTGTGCTTACCCCTCAAACGTACGTTCCTCACGAGAACTCTGTCTCCATTGTTCAATTCAGATGCAGTGACATGGCGGTCGAATCTGACTTTGTTTCGGTCCATCAATTTTTGGTCATTCTCAATGGCCAATTTGTAACTGTCTTCCAGGTGAGATTTCAACTTCTGGACATACTGCAGGTGAGAGTTTGGATTGTCTTCAGGCCAGGTCCACAGGGAGTCTTGGTTGGCGACCAAACATAAGTTCATATGGCGAGAATCCCGTGGCGTCGTTCTTTGTGCAATTGTATGCATGCACAAGGGGTTTGACATGATCTTTCCAATGTCTTTTCTGTTCTTCTGTTTTCTGCTCATTGTTCCCAGCATGTCCAATAGCGTCCGTTTGAACTGCGCTACAGGGTTGCCTCTTGGGTGGTAGGGCGTCGTTCTTATCTTGCGGATGCCTGCCATTTCGCAAAGCTCTCTGATGGTGCGAGATTCGAAGTCAGTGCCTTGGTCACTATGAAGTCTTTCTGGAATGTCGTAATGCACAACGAAGTTGTCCCATAGACACTTGGCAACGGTCTTGGCCTTTTGGTTGGAGGTTGGCACAGCGACGGCATACTTTGTAAAATGGTCTATCATGACATCCTCATCCTTGATTCTGCCATCTGGTTCCACAGACAAGAAATCCATACAGACCAATTCGAGGGGACGTCTGGATGAGGTGCAGCATGTTCAGGTAAGGATTTCCGTCTTACACACCTTTCACAGGTCTTGACTTTGTTGACCACATCCACAGAAATCTGTGGCCAGTAGAAGCGGGATCAGGCAAGATCCAGAGTCCTTTCAATTCCCATGTGGCCCATCTGATTGTGCAGTTGGTGCAGCATATCAGCTCGGTACTCTTCCGGCAGCACAAGTTGGTATGTGTGCTCACTTCCCACCTGTCTTCTCCTAACGAGAAGGTTGTTACGGAGCTCCAGTTTGTTTGCTTCTCTTAGTAACAGAGACCGGTTGGGCAGCTGTTCTTTCAGCAGTGGTGGTGGCGAATCTCCACACTTGAGCTGTGCTATGACATGCTGGATGGTGGAATCGGCTCGCTGCTTGGTGGCAATGTCAGCGGCTGAGAGTCGAGGGAGCACAGAAGAGGCGAACTGTGTATCATCCACAAAACCGTCTGATACTGTCAGCGTGGATGGACATGGACAGGACAAGGGCTCTGATGGAATCAGCGGTTTCTGGACTGAACATCAGGTGGTGGTCAGAAATAGCTTTGATGGTGTGCTGTTCAATGGAGGCATATTCTGGACCTTGAAGGTGTTACTGGGCAAATTTCAGTATTTGCTCTCGTTCCTTGCGGGAGAGGAGGTCATCAGACATTTCCTCATGAGGACGACGTGACAACCCATCAGCGTCTGCATTCTGCTTGCCTGCTCTGTAGGTGATTTACAAGTTGAAGGTGGACAAGGCAGACAGCCATCTATAGCTAGTGGTGTCGAGTTTGGCTGATGTCAGAAGGTAAGTTAGCGGATTGCTGTCTGTGACGACGGTAAACTGTACACTGTAGAGATAGTCAGTGAACTGCCCACTTGAGAGCAAAGAACTCTAGGTTATGAGCGGGGTACTTTGCTTCGCTCTGGGAGAGACCTCGCCTGGCATAAGCCACAGCTCTGTTACTGCCATCTTGTTCCTGATAGAGCACGGCACCTAAGCCGGTGGAACTTGCGTCAGTATGGAGAGTGTAGGGCTTGCAAGGATCAGCGAAGGTGAGGACTGGAGTAGAAGTAAGTTTGTCAATGATGGTTTCAAAGCCTTTTTGGCACTCGGATGACCAGCATCCTTCAAATGGCTCTTTGGGGTTCAGGTAAGGTTGTTGATTGACTCTAGATTTGAACTTTTTCTGGGATAGAGGATAACCAACAGTGAGATCATGAAGTGGTTTTGTGATGGTGGAGTATCAGCTCCTTTAAGTTTGTTGGAACTGGCCATGTGGTGAGGGTCTTGATTTTATAAGGGTCGGTCTCTACACCATCTTGAGAAGTGACATGCCCGAGATACTTGACAGAGGTCTGGAAAAACATACATTTTTCAACTGACAGTTTCAATCCAAACTCTTTCAACCTTTTCAGGACTTTCATCAGTCGTTCTTCATGCTCCTCAAGAGTAGGTGCAAAGATGATTAGGGCATCAATAAAAACAAGGACCTCCTTCAGGTTTAGCTCTCCCATACATTTCTCCATTAGCTGTTGGAATGTGCTTGGAGCATTGGTCACACCCTGCGGCATCCTGTTGAACTTGAAGAATCCCAATGGGCACACAAAAGAAGTTTTGGCTTTGTCGGCTTCGTCCATCTCGATATGGTAGTAACCAGACTTCAAATCAAGCGATGAAAAACATTTTTATCCAGACAAAGCAGAGAATGCATCTTCCAGCTTTGGGAGGGCGTAAGCATCTTTGATGGTTTGCAGGTTGAGTTTGCGGTAGTCGATGCATAAGCGCACACTCCCATTCTTTTTGCAAACCACCACATCGGAGAAGCGAATGGCAACTCAGACTCGCGGATCACTCCCGATTCCAGCAACTCCTGCAGGTGCTTTCGTACAGCGTCGACATCCTGAGGGTGAATTGGTCTGGGCCTTAGCTTGAATGGAGTTCAGACAGTTTGATCTGGTGTTTGACTTTGTCCGGCCAAAATCCAAGTCGTGCTTGGCGAAGACTTCAAGTATGTCATTTAGCTGGTTGATGATGCGTTGTTTCCACTGTAGAGGGAGTGGTGAGTCTCCAAAGTCGTATTGCAGTTGGGATGGTGGTTCTGCAGACTGGTCTTGGTGATGGATGCTTTGCTCTTTGGAGCGGATTGTCTGGAAGGCACTTATTTCTGCATTGACTGCTTTTGCGGGGATAGTTATGGCATGGTCGGACTCATTGGTGACAATGACTGGCAGATGGCATGGCCGTCATTGGGTCAGGTCAGCAAGACAGGATTTGACAATGAGCCCACCAGGCAGAGGACAAGATGTGGGGTGTTCAGTGACTACTGCCTTTTCTCCTTGCAGCAACTGGGTGGCGAGGAGTCCCTCAAGGACAGTGGTTTGCCCAGCAGAGATGGTGTATGACTGGTTGGACTGCAGGGGGACTGTGGCATACTGTTCATCCACGTTTTGATTGTGGCGATGCTGTAAAATTTTGAGAACAGCTTGATAACCGGAGGCAGATCGAATAGATAGCTGAAATGGTTGTTTTTGGATTTGACCAGTGCTCTTTGTTCCCATGAGACCTTTTGGCAGCGCTGACATTTTGTAAGGCCATTTCTTGGGACTGTTCGTGGTGGCAGCCTCTGAGTGTCCCTTCACAGAAGCTGCTTCTAGTTTGATTGAGTGTTCTTGTTTGTCCATGCTTGTTGCTTTTGGCGTAATTGGTTTTTTTTCTCGAGCAGAGTGGGGTTGGCTGCGTTGGTGCAGGAGGAAGAAATGTGCCCATCTTCACCGCAGTTGAAGCAGTACTATGGCTTTGGCTTTGCTGCGAACTGAGACTGGGGGTGGCTGGACTGGCGTGGTGCTTGCCTGGACTCTGGAAGCGTTTTTGACAGAAGGGCAGACATTTGGCGCTGGAGCTGTTGCATTCATTTTCTCAGTTCTTTAAGCTCCTCATTAGAACTTGAGGAATGGCCACATGTACAGGTGCTCTGGGACTGAATGTTGACTTTTTGCTTTGAGGAACTGGTGCTGGTGTGTCTTTTCATTAATGACTCTTTGGCTTGTTGTCTGTCTTCTGTGCGTAACAGCAGGAGTTCTGAGAATGAAGGTGGGTTGTTTTTTTCTGCTCAAGTTGCAGCTTTGTTATTACAATATTGTCCCAGCATCCACGCACAAATTGTTTAACAAGATGTTTGTTCATGTCCACAGCTGTGATTCCTCCTCTCTTGACAACGGTATTAAGCATGAGCTGCAGCCGCTAGAAGGTATGAAGATGGTCGCTCTCCTGGGTTTTGCAGGGTATTGAGATATTGGGCATACAACTCATACAGCAAAAGCTGAATCCAGTACACGAAGCAGTGGGTAGTGTCTCTGGGCCCAATCCTTTGACCAGATCAGTGGCGGGTGGTAGGAGGCTCTCCATGATGCGTCTGGTAACATGCAGTGCAGACAGACTCGGGTCAGCGAGCAGCAATTCAATTTGTGAACGCCATGATTCAAAATCCACTTCATTACTTGGCATTGGAATACGTCCAGAGAATGAGCAGAGTCGAAGTGAACTTGGAACACTCAGATCTGTATTGCGGACCACATGTTCAACAATCAGCCTCTGTATTTCTGGAGGGTTGAAATCATTGCGGGAGAATGACACTCTTTGTGTGGATCCGGTTTCAGAAGGTCTCGATCGGTGGCTTTGTCTTGATCGTGCCCCCTGGTGGTCAGTGATGGACTAGGGGTTGGCAGAGAGATTCGAGGCACAGGCAGGAGTGGCACTTGCAGTTCAGACACGGGCTGTGTATTAGTGAGCATGTCCACTGTGGATTCCTCTTCCTCCTTTCCATCATTATAATTTCCATTATCATCATCACTTTCCTCCTCATTTGCTCCTCACTGTTTTGCTCGTCACTGTTTTGAACATGTCTTCAAACCATAAACCACTTTGATCAGCTGTTTGAGTCCTTGGAGGTAGTCGGGGGTAGGGTTACTGCCTCCCGCTGCAGCCGAATATTAATCCGCGAGAGCAGCGACATGGAACTCACTCGAGATGTCGGTGTACGGCAGAAATGACTTTATTGCAGTTAAAGCTGTTGCTTCCTCGAACTCCGCGAACTCTCCTCGAACTTGAAGTTTAAGCCACAACAGAGTTGTAAATGGAAGCGGGCTAATGGACATGGGTTACACACTGTTGTATTTCACACAGATTCACTTACGCGTGTCACCGGGTGTTTAGGATGATCAAATTTCCAGTGTTTCCCGTTAAACTGGGAGACTATAGCACCCCCCAGAGTCTGAAATCACCTGGACTGTATTTGGTCAGAAAAGAAACTTAAAGATGAAATGGAAACAGAAAGTGAATGAGACGAAACGATTCAAATATTATCGGACACGAATGTTCTGCGAGAAACACCCAAATCAGACTTGATTATGGTGATCTGATTTCTCTGGTGATCTGATTTCTCTGGACTCGGCCTCAGACTTTCACAAAACGCCAGGAGCCATTTCATTTTAACACTTTTATTGTTTTGTTTCTGAAGTTTATTCACAAAGTTTGGTTCAAAATGTCTGCCTCAGAACATTTTCAGTTTAACCCGTAAAAAAAAAAAAAAAACATTCAGAAAGTTTACTGTAAAAAAGTGACATGTTGTAATAACTATGGCATTAGCATTAGCATTAGCACACACAGTAGCACCAGGTTCCACAGACAATGCCCTCCTGAGGTCATCACCATAGCAACAGCTTAACAGTACAGTTCAGTTCTGGACGTGTTCAGGTTACTGGTTTAGTCCTGGTTCAGACCTCCTTTAGTCCTGGTTCGGTTCTTGTTCGGTCCTGGTTCAGTCCTCCTTTAGCCCTGGTTCGGTCCTGGTTCAGTCCTCCTTTAGTCCCGGTTTGGTCCTGGTTCGGTCTTGGTTCGGTCCTGGTTCAGTCCTCCTTTAGTCCTGGTTCGGTCCTGGTTCTGGGGTTGCTGGTTCTACTTGGCGCCCGCACACAGAGCCTCACACTCCTGCTGGGTGCTGAAGCGGTTGGCGTTTCCTCCACAGCCTCCGAACCAGAACCTGGAGCACTCCCTCTGGACCAGGTCAAAGAACCACAGCATGGAGTAATCGGAACAAGAACCAGGGTCCTGAGGAAGAGCGCACACGTCTGAGGAGGAGAGGGGAGGAGGAGAGAAGAGGAGAGGGGAGGAGGAGGAGAGGAGAGGAGGAGAGGAAGAGGAGGAAGAGGAGGAGAGGAGAGGAGGAGAGGAAGAGGAGGAAGAGGAGGAGAGGAGAGGGGAGGAGGAAGAGGAGGAGAGGAGAGGAGGAGGAGAAGGAGAAGGAGGAGGAGGGGAGGAGGAGGAGGGGAGGAGGAGGAGAGGAGGAGGAGGAAGAGGATTAATGGTCACATTTTTATACAGCATTTTTCCACCTTGGAAGTTCCAAAGTGTTTTACATCAGGAAACACACACAGACACACACACAGACACACACACAGACACAGACACAGACACAGACACAGACACAGACACACACACACACACACACACACACACACACACACGCACACACACACACACACACACACACACACTTGCCCAATGACACAACAGCAGTTTTCATCTGGAGCTGGAGTTGCGCTCGCATCATAAAAGACCCACCCACAGCTCCACAGATGCCCTCCCCGTGTGTCAGATGCCCTCCCCGAGTGTCAGATGCCCTCCCTCCGTGTGTGTCAGATGCCCTCCCTGTGTGTGTCAGATGTCCTCCCTGTGTGTCAGGTGCCCTCCCTGTGTGTCAGATGCCCTCCCCGTGTGTCAGATGCCCTCCCTGTCTCACCTTTGGACAGCAGCTCTGTCTGCGGTAGACGGACGACGTTTTGACCTGAAAAAAGAAAAAAAAGTTCTGTTCAAGTGTTTGTGTGAAGGGAGCGGGGCTTCGGGGAGAACACTGTTTCTGATTGGTTATTTTTGGTTGACAGACATGAGCTCCTGGAGTTGTGTTTGTTTCATTCACATGTTTAACACACAAACCTGCAGATTTAACACGAGTTCTTCTCAAACTGAAAACACTCTGTTCCACCTTGTGATGTCATCATGTGGTGATACAGGAAGTGCTCCACTGTGTTTTTAAACTCCACACACCTTCACTAGAATCATTTGGATCATTTCAGTCCTGGAATTGTCGATCTCTACTGAACTAAAGGTAAAAGGAGCTGTTCACTTGAAAACTACCACTTGATGACATCACAAGGTGGAACAGAGCGTTTGGAGCTTTGGAAATGTACACAGACTAATAATAAAGAGTTCCTCAAACATGTGAATGAAACAAACACAACTCCAGGTCTGATTTTGAGGAGGAACATCTGAACCTCAGTTCAGAGTTTGTGTGGTTCACACGTTGCTGAATCACAGAAACAGGGACTTCCTGTTCAGACCGAGGAGCCTCAGAGTTTCACAACCACCAGATTTTGGTTTGTGTTTTTGTTGTTGAGAAATGGTACTAAAGGTTCTAGAGGTCAGAGATCATCTGGATACATTTTCAGGCCTGAGACACAAACTGGAGCTCAACAGCGCCCCCTTCACACATAAAACTCACGTAAAATGGCGTCTGTGCGGCGGGAGCTGAAAGTGTCCCAGTGACCTCTGACCCCTCCAGGATGAAGGAGGGATTACATCGACTCATTGAAACAAAGCTGTGACATTTTGTAATTTTTGGAAAAATTGAGTATAGGGCAGTGGGTGGGGATAGGGGATAGGTGAAAACTGGGATTTTCTGAGCCCTCAAGCCTCAAAATATTTGTGTGTGTATTTGCGTGTCTGTTTGTTTGTGTGTGTTGTCATAGAGATTATGAAGAAATACAAACATCGTGTTTGGAGCTCGTTAACATCCTCTTTACTGGACAGACCTGAGTTAGTCCTGGTTTGGTTCTAGTTTAGTCCTGGGTTAGACCTGGTTTGGTTCTAGTTTAATCTTGGGTTAGACCTGGTTTAGTTCTGTGTTAGACTTACTGGCACACGCTCGCACACACTCGCGCTCCGAGCTAAAGCTGTTTGCATTTCCGCCGCAGCCTCCGAACCAGAAGGGGGCGCACCCGCCAAGGGCAGGGTCAAAGTACCAGCGCTGCAGGTGCTCGCCGCACACCACCCCCGAGTCTACGGCTAAACTACAGGCAGGTGCGACAGGGGTGCCCGCTGAAACACAGGGGAGACAGACAGGTGAGAAGGACGACACGGGCGGCACTGGCCCGACCCATGTGGATCATTTGGATCCAATAAACGGGCTTTGGGAGGTCGCAGGCGCTTTCACACCTGTGAGCAGCAGGTTCTTCTGAGATGTGTGGGCGTGTCTGAGGGGTGTGGGCGTGTCTCTGAGATGCGTGGGCGTGTCTCTGAGGTGCGTGGGCATGTCTCTGAGGTGCGTAGGCATGTTTGAGGGGTGTGGGCGTGTCTCTGAGGTGAGTGGGCGTGTTTCTGAGATGCGTGGGCGTGGGCGTGTTTCTGAGATGCGTGGGCGTGTCTGACGGGTGTGGGCGTGTCTCTGAGGTGAGTGGGTGTGTCTCTGAGGTGCGTGGGCGTGTCTCTGAGGTGAGTGGGTGCGTCTCTGAGGTGCGTGGGCGTGTCTCTGAGGTGCGTGGGCATGTCTGAGGGGTGTGGGCGTGTCTCTGAGATGCGTGGGCGTGTCTCTGAGGTGCGTGGGCGTGTCTCTGAGGGCCATGTGGGCGTGAAGACAGGTGAGACAGGTGCGGACAGAACATGACTGAGGATCCTGCTCTGGAGTTGAAAAGAACCCACAGACACTGGGAGAAGATGCAAACGCCCTGGTGCTGTGAGAATGGAACCTGTGACCTTCTCATTATGGGGTGACTGAGCGTCTCCAGACACCGGAGCGTTCCAGACACCGGAGCGTTCCAGACACCGGACAGGTCTCTCACTGTTGTGTCGGCCTACGGGCCGAACAGCAGTGCAGAGTACCCGGCCTTCTTGGAGTCCCTGGGAGGGGTACTGGACAGTGCACCGACTGGGGACTCTGTTGTTCTACTGGGGGACTTCAACGCCCACGTGGGCAACGACAGTGACACCTGGAGAGGGGTGATCAGGAGGAACGGCCTCCCTGATCTGAACCTGAGCGGTGTTCTGTTATTGGACTTCTCTGCTAGCCACGGTTTGTCCATAACGAACACCATGTTCGAGCACGAGGGTGTCCATCAGTGCACGTGGCACCAAGATACCCTAGGCCGGAGGTCAATGATCGACTTTGTTGTCATGTCATCTGACCTCCAGCCGCGTGTCTTCACTCGGGTGAAAAGAGGGGCAGAGCTGTCAACTGATCACCACCTGGTTGTGAGTTGGGTTCGCTGGTGGAGGAAGAAGCCGGAAAGACCTGGCAGGCCCAAGCGTATAGTGAAGGTCTGTTGGGAACATCTGGCAGAGCCTCTGTCAGGGGGACCTTCAACTCACACCTCTGGGAGAGCTTCTCCCAGATTCCAGGGAAGGCTGAGGACATGGGAGTCCGAGTGGGCTTTGTTCTCGGCCTCTATTGTCGATGCGGACTTAAGAAGGATGTTCCACATTATTAAGCAGAGCAACATTTTCAAGCAACATGGGAAAGAAAAAGATCTAGTGCCGAAAAGAGTGAAATAGTTAAACCTTGGACAAGGTTTCAAAACCTTAGATATTTCACCAAAACTTAAGTCTGATCATCGAACTATTAAGAGATTTGTATCTGATTCAGAGTCACACACGGATTCGTGCAGATAAAGCCACAATGAGGAAAGTTTGTGCCAGACAAACACATCGGATTAAGAGAGCAGCTGCTAAAATGCCAAAGCAGCAAACAGGTATTTGAAGCTGCTGGTGCCTCTGGAGTCCAGAAAACATCAAGGTGTAGGATCCTCCAGAGGTTTGCAGTTCTGCATAAACCTTCTATTGGACCACCCTTAAACAAAGCTCACAAGCAGAAACGGCTCCAGTGGCCCAGAAATACATGAAGACTAATTTTCAAACAGTCTGGTTCACTGATGAGAGCCGTGAACCCTGAATGGTCCAGATGGATGGAGTGGTGGACAGTTGGTGGACGGACACCATGTCCCAAGGTTGTGACGTCAGCGAGGAGGTGGTGGACTCATGTTTTGGGTCAGAATCATGGGGAGAGACCTGGTCGGCCCCTTTAGGGCCCCTGAAGGTGTGAAAATGACCTCTGTAAAGTATGTGGAGCTTCTGACTGAACACTTTCTTCCACGGTACAAACAGAAGAACCGTGTTTTCTGTAGTAAAATCATCTTCATGCAGGACAATGCTCCATCTCATGCTCTGAGGAATACCTCTGCATCATCGGCTGCTATGGGCATAAAAGAAGAGAAACTCATGGTGTGGCCCCATCCTCCCCTGACCTCAACCCTATTGAGAACCTCTGGAGCTCCTCAAGTGAAAGATCTATGAGGGCAGGAGGCAGTTCACATCCAAACAGCAGCTCTGGGAGGATATTCTGACATCCTGCAAAGATTCAAGCAGAAACTCTCCACAAACTCACAAGTTCAATGGATGCAGAATTGTGAAGCTCCTGTCAAATAAGGGTCCTATGTTCAAATGGAACTGGACCTGTTCAGATGTTTGGATTGAAGAACTTTTGATTTCAGTAATATGCAAATGCTTCTGACTGAAAAATAAACTAATGAACATTTTCAGTTCTTTACAACAATAACACGGTTTGAAACTCTGTGGTGCAGAATAATTTGGACCAGTGAATTTAAGTTTTTATTTTTGAAAAAAATACTGTTATTGTTTGTTCAGTAACATTTGAATTGTTCTCTAAAGTTTGAGGACATGAAAATTATGAAGACTGTTATTTATATTGAGAATTTGGAAAAATCAAAGAAAATTTTCATTTGCATAAGAATTTGGAACACAGTGTAATTATTTAAGGCAAGGACTCCCCCAACTGGAGGAGTTTAAGTATCTCGGGGTCTTGTTCACGAGTGAGGGGAGGATGGAGCGTGAGATTGACAGGTGGATCGGTGCAGCGTCGGCAGTGATGTGATCGCTGTACCGGACCATTGTGGTGAAGAGGAGCTGAGCCGAAAGGCAAAGCTCTGGATTTACCGTCAGTCTACGTTCCTCCCCTCACCTATGGTCATGAGCTTTGGGTAATGACCGAAAGGACAAGACTGTGGATACAAGCGGCCGAAATGAGTTTCCTCCGCAGAGTGGCTGGACGCTCCCTTAGAGATAGGGTGAGGAGCTCAGTCACACGGGAGGAGGTCAGAGTAGAGCCGCTGCTCCTCCACGTCGAGAGGAGCAGCTGAGGGGAGGGCATCTGTTCCGGATGCCTCCTGGACGCCTCCCTCAGGAGGTGTTCCAGACATGTCCCACCGGGAGGAGGCCCCGGGGAAGACCCAGGACACGCTGGAGGGACTATGTCTCTCAGCTGGCCTGGGAACACCTTGGGGTCCCCCCGGAGGAGCTGGAGGAAGTGTCCGGGGTGAAGGAAGTCTGGGAGTCCCTGTTTAGACTGTTGCCCCTGTGACCCGACCCCGGATAAGAGGAAGAAAATGGATGGATGGATGTAATTATTTATTAACTCCTCTGACCTGGAAAAGTGCTCCACATGATCCTGGGGGTTTTTATTTCAACATTTTGTCCCAAATCAAGTTTGTCCCATAAAAGAGAGAGGGGTATTACAGAGGGGTATTTACCTCTGTGGGGTATTACAGAGGGGTATTTACCTCTGTGGGGTATTACAGAGGGGTATTTACTCTGTGGGGTATTACAGAGGGGTATTTACCTCTGTGGGGTATGCTCTCCACACTAACGCCCTCCCCCTTCAGAGCTCTATCCCAACACACTCAGCCTCTCTGTGCTAAGTCCCTCCCCCTTCAGAGCTCTATCCCAACACACTCAGTGTGCGTCGCACTAATGAAACTCCTGCACATCACATCAGGTTTGTCCAGTTGTTGTGTTCAGTTTTGTCTCATGTTTTTGTGTATTTATTGAGAATTGTCGTGCGGAGCCTGGGGGACGTAGACTTGTGGGCAGAGCCTCGTACAGACTCGTACTGTGGGAGCATGGGGGACGTAGACTTGTGGGCGGAGCCTCGTACAGACTCGTACTGTGGGAGCCTGGGGGACGTAGACTTGTGGGCGGAGCTTCGTACAGACTCGTACTGTAGGAGCCTGGGGGACGTAGACTTGTGGGTGGAGCCTCGTACAGACTCGTACTGTGGGAGCCTGGGGGACGTAGACTTGTGGGCGGAGCCTCGTACATGCAGACACACTCATATTTACCGTGGTTCTTTGGGGCCGTGGACATAAAGCTCTGTCCATCTCCTCTGGTCCAGGCGTGAGACAGGTCCACCTGCCCCGCTCCTGTCTGCACCTGTCTGCTCAGGGTGTACACCTGTCTGTCCGCTCCTGTCTGCTCCTGGAAACGCTCCAACTCCTCCTCCAACACCTCCAGCTTGTCCTCGATCAGGGGCCCCTGTCTGAGGGTCAGAAGGGACATGGGGGGTCAGAAGGGACATGGGGGGGTCAAAGGGACATGGAGGGGTCAGAAGGGACGTGGGGGTCAGAAGGGACGTGGGGGGTCAGAAGGGACATGGGGGTCAGAAGGGACGTGGGGGGTCAGAAGGGACATGGGGGGGGTCAAAGGGACATGGGGGGTCAAAGGACATGGAGGGGTCAGAAGGGACATGGGGGGTCAAAGGGACATGGGGGGGGTCAAAGGGACATGGAGGGGTCAGAAGGGGTCAAAGGGACATGGGGGGGTCAGAAGGGACATGGGGGGTCAGAAGGTTGTGGCGGTTAGCTCTGAGGGGGTCTGTGAGGGTGAGACTTTACCCGGTCTGTCCCTGGAACTGTCCACAGCTGCTCAGGACTGAAGGAGGAGGGTACGAGTTCACACGCTCTGAAACACACACAGACACACACACAGACACACACAGACACACACACACACACACACACACACAGACACACACACAGACACACAGTGAGTTAAGGAATATGATTAAAACAGCTTACAAAGTCTTTCTTATTTCTTTCTTTAAACCAGGATTAAACCCAGACTAAAACTAGACAAAAAACAGACTAAATCTGGTCCAAACCCGGTCCAAACCCAGTCCAAACCCGGTCTTACTACTGAGCGCTGACAGCAGCACCCTGAGGAACCTCCGGGCGTAGTCTTGTTGGTCTGGTCTGACCCGGTCCAGATGAATCAGGTGCTGGTCCAGAGGAGGACTGACCATGTGCTCCACCTGAGAGCGGTTAAACCTGGAGCCCACGGTCACCACGGCGACCGCCACGCCCTCACACAAGGCCTGCTGGGAAACGAAGTCCAGCCGCGCCCGGTCCTTCACAGACGACGACGCTGTCCCCAACACAAAGAGCAGCGCCCTCTGTCTGCGAGGAGAGCCCGCCTTCAACAGCACCTGCAACATGGGAGGGCATCTGACACATCTGACACACGGGGAGGGCATCTGACACACGGGGAGGGCATTTGACACATCTGACACATGGGGAGGGCATCTGACACACGGGGAGGGCATCTGACACACGGGGAGGGCATCTGACACATCTGACACATGGGGAGGGCATCTGACACATCTGACACACGGGGACACATCTGACACACGGGGAGGGCATCTGACACATCTGACACACGGGGAGGGCATCTGACACATCTGACACACGGGGACACATCTGACACACGGGGAGGGCATCTGACACATCTGACACACGGGGAGGGCATCTGACACATCTGACACATGGGGAGGGCATCTGACACATCTGACACACGGGGACACATCTGACACACGGGGAGGGCATCTGACACATCTGACACATGGGGAGGGCATCTGACACACGGGGAGGGCATCTGACACATCTGACACATGGGGAGGGCATCTGGCTCACCTCCTTCAGGGCGTACTCCAGGGTCTGTCCCAGGCTGGAGGAGCCTCTCTGCTGTTGGACTTTCTGGAGCAGGTGGTTCTGGACCTGGGCCTGGTTCTGGTACTGGTCCAGTCCAAACTCCAGCGTGGGGGAGGTCCCGCTCACCTGGACCAGCCCGACCCGGACCTGCCCTGGTCCCGGTCTCTGAGGGGTTGGGCTCAGTTGGACCTGAGACACCACAGAACCCAGAAGCTCCTGGAACCCTTTGAACTCATCCTGAGGAATCTCCCGAGACCCATCCAGAACCAGAGCCAAGTCCAGGTCTACAGCCACGGGCCGGTCCTGAGCGAAGGAGCAGGTCTCAGAGGGACTGCACGGGTCTGAGGGAGGGCATGAGGGGTAATGAGACAGAGGGAGATGTGTTTAGAAGATATGGAATATTGTATAGCAATATAATAAGTTGAGTCCTGGTTCAGTCCTGGTCTGGTCCTGGTCTAGACCTGGTCTAGACTCACCGTAGCACAGGGCACAGTTCTTGATCTTCTTCAGAGCTTCTTCTTCATTTCGACCCAAAACTGAAAACACGGAGAACCCCGAGTCGTCCACCTGAAACAGAGACCCGGTTTAGTCTTGTTATAGTCTTGATTCAGACCTGGTTTAGTTCTGGTTTAGTCCTGGTTCAGTCCTGGTTCAGTTCTGGTTCAGTCTTGGTACCTTTAGAGCCCGCTCGACCTCGGGGGCGGGCCTTAGCGACAGTACGGCAGGGGCGATGGCGAGCGCGCGCAGCTCCATCACCGCGGTAACCAGCTCGCTCACGTCCTGCGTCGCTCCGTTCGACAGGAACAGCGCCACCTTCCTCATGGTGGCGCCAGAGCGGACGCGCTTAAACACGTTATGACCCACGAACCTGAGACCAAGACCAGGACCAGGGTTAGACCGAGATCAGACCGAGACCAAGACCAGGATCAGACCCGGATTTAGCTCCTCCCCCCTCTCCAACACAGCCCCTCCCCTCATGGTCTCATTTTTCACACTGAGCATGCTCAGATCCTTCGGCACTGTTGTTGCCGTAGTAACCATACTTTGGACAAACCACAGACTATGAAGACGAGTGACGTCACCACAGAGTTCAACTCCAGTCCAATGAAGCTCACTGAGGCCAGCGCTCACAGGGGGAGCAGGAGCGCTCTCCAGAGACGTGCGCCGCAAACTCCAAATGTAGAAAACCCTCCGTCCGCTCCACCTGCAGCTACAACCTGAGCATGTGAACCCACGCCACGCCCTCTCACACCTCCACCTCACCATAAAAGGACAGGCCACGCCCTCTCACACCTCCACCTCACCATAAAAGGACAGGCCACGCCCTCTCACACCTCCACCTCACCATAAAAGGACAGGCCACGCCCTCTCACACCTCCACCTCACCATAAAAGGACAGGCCACGCCCTCTCACACCTCCACCTCACCATAAAAGGACAGGCCACGCCCTCTCCACACCTCCACCTCACCATAAAAGGACAGGCCACGCCCTCTCCCACCTCCACCTCACCATAAAAGGACAGACCACGCCCTCTCACACCTCCACCTCACCATAAAAGGACAGGCCACGCCCTCTCACACCTCCACCTCACCATAAAAGGACAGACAACGCCCTCTCACACCTCCACCTCACCATAAAAGGACAGACCACGCCCTCTCACACCTTCACCTCACCATAAAAGGACAGGCCACGCCCTCTCACACCTTCACCTCACCATAAAAGGACAGACAACGCCCTCTCACACCTCCACCTCACCATAAAAGGACAGACCACGCCCTCTCACACCTTCACCTCACCATAAAAGGACAGACCACGCCCTCTCACACCTCCACCTCACCATAAAAGGAGCAAAGTGACTTGTGAGTGAGATTTCCCTAAACATGAGGGTTTGACGGAGACACGTGGGACAGAGGGACGGGGACGCTCCACGCAGCACCGCGCAGTCAGGTCAAAGACTTGAACAAGGTTTTACAAATAAATACAAAACTAAACGTGACAACAACGACTCATCTGTTCTTTTAATAATATTTCATCATATTTCGACCGTGCATCTTTGCAGATAAAGTTTCGAGTTTCAAATGTGTGCGATATTGTAGAGAATAATGAGTGGAATAAACAGCCCTACTCCGTGTTTTGGAGAACCTCTTAAATGCTCAAATCTGAATGTAATTCTTTTATATCTGTGGATTTTATGATGATTTCCTGATCAAACACTTCCTCAAACTCTCTTCACTTCTGCTCCTCTCCACGAGTGTCACTTTTCCCCCGTGTCTCCAGACTTTGGGCAGAGCGTCCGGCAGGTCCGAGCTGCCGTAGCGGAGCTTAGGAGGAGGTTTAGAAATAAAAAGAACAACTACACAATGATTTGTGCGTAAGCAAACTTTAGAAATGAGGTCCCTGGACATTAATGACAGACCAATCAGGCGCTTTCTTTCCCTGAGGTCGCTCCTACTAGCATTAGCATTCCAAACACAGGTGAGCTGGTCCCACCCATTTCATAGCCCCTCCCTTCTTCCCTTAGCCCCGCCCTCACCGCATGGCGGCTCCGAGCTGTCTTCTACTGGACGTCCTCTCGAGGGCAATGTTCTTCACGGCGTCCAGGAGCTGACTTTTCCTTTTATAGTCCGAGAACCGAATCAGGTACTTGGTCCTGGACCCGAACCCAACCACGGCGACGCGAGCACCGCGGGGACAGTCAGACTCGCTGATGGACAGAGACGAGAGCAGGGACAGGACAGACGAGCGCTGTCTCTCAAACGCCGCCGGAGTCACGTCCTCTGACATGTCCAATGCCACCACCAGCTCTGTGGGCACCAGCGGGCACTCCACCTGGTCTGAGGAGAAATCAGGACCAGGTCTAAACCAGGTCAAAACCAGGTCTAAACCTGGTCTAAACCTGGTCTAAATCAGGTCTAAATCAGGTCTAAATCAGGACTAAACCAGGACTAAATCAGGTCTAAATCAGGACTAAACCAGGACTAAATCAGGTCTAAATCAGGTCTAAACCAGGTCTAAACCAGGTCTAAACCAGGACTAAACCAGGACTAAATCAGGTCTAAATCAGGTCTAAACCAGGTCTAAACCAGGTCTAAACCAGGACTAGAATTGACCCGGGACCAGCGCAGGTCCTCGTCTGTGGGAGAAGTTGTACCGGTGGAGCAGGCTGTGGACAGACAAACAGCAGAACATGAGAACGTGCTCCTCAGAAGATCAGATGATTCTTCACAAACACTGAGACTCACCACAGTTGTCTCGAATATAGCGGACCATCTCACACTCCTGAAGACCAACACACACAGACACCAGAAAACACACAAACACACACAAACGTACACAGACACACAGAAATACGTATTAGTTAAACACATGGAGAGTTTAAAGTTTAACCTTAAAACAGTTTAATGCTAAAGACACCCATTAACCCACTGAGCCTTTAACCCTCTGACCCTTTAACCCGCTGACCCTTTAACCCGCTGACCCTTTAACCCTCTGACCCTTTAACCCTCTGACCCATTAACCCACTAACCCTTTAACCCTCTGACCCTTTAACCCACTGACCCTTTAACCCTCTGACTGTTTAACCCACTGACCCATTAACCCTCTGACCCTTTAACCCTCTGACCCTTTAACCCTCTGACCCTTTAACCCGCTGACCCTTTAACCCTCTGACCCAGTAAAGGTGGACTCACGTTCATCCTTTCTCCTGGAGGTCCACGAGGTCCCTGTGAGGAACACACAGGTCAGAAGTACCCAGATACTCGAGTAAATAGAACCAGACTCAGGGTGGATGCACACTTTAGAACAGTGTGTGTGTGTGTGTGTGTGTGTGTGTGTGTGTGTGTGTGTGTGTGTCTGTGTGTGCGTCTGAGGAGTGAGGACAGGAGGAGTGAGGACAGAAGGAGGTGTGAGGACAGGAGGAGTGAGGACAGGAGGAGTGAGGACAGAAGGAGTGAGGACAGGAGGAGTGAGGGCAGAAGGAATGAGGACAGGAGGAGTGAGGACAGAAGGAGGAGTGAGGACAGGAGGAGGAGTGAGGACAGAAGGAGGAGTGAGGACAGAAGGAGGAGTGAGGACAGGAGGAGTGAGGACAGGAGGAGTGAGGACAGGAGGAGGAGAGAGGACAGGAGGAGGAGTGAGGACAGGAGGAGTGAGGACAGAAGGAGGAGAGAGGACAGGAGGAGTGAGGACAGGAGGAGGAGTGAGGACAGAAGGAGGAGAGAGGACAGGAGGAGTGAGGACAGGAGAAGGAGTGAGCACAGGAGGAGTGAGGACAGAAGGAGTGAGGACAGGAGGAGGAGAGAGGACAGGAGGAGAGAGGACAGGAGGAGGAGTGAGGACAGGAGGAGTGAGGACAGAAGGAGGAGAGAGGACAGGAGGAGTGAGGACAGAAGGAGGAGAAAGGACAGGAGGAGTGAGGAGAGGAGGAGGAGTGAGGACAGGAGGAGGAGTGAGGACAGGAGGAGTGAGGACAGGAGGAGGAGTGAGGAGAGGAGGAGGAGTGAGGACAGAGTGCATGTACATGAGCTCTGTGCCGTGGCTTTGGCCCCTCCTCCTCTGGGCCAAAGTCCCAGCTGAGTGGCACCCGGGCACGGTTGGGTTTGGCGGGCGTGGGCACGGTTGGGTTTGGCGGGCGTGGGCACGGTTGGGTTTGGCGGGCGTGAGTGCAACCTCAGACTCAGACTCAAACTGACCTTGTGTCCAGTGAATCCGGGCTCTCCTGGACTTCCCACTCCACCTGGAGCCCCCGAGTTTCCCTGGAAAGAGACCGGATTAAACCAGGACTAAACCAGGACTGAACCAGAACTAAACCAGGACTGAACCAGGACTAAAGCAGGACTAAACCAGGACTAAACCAGGACTAAACCAGGACTAGACTTACCCCTCTGCCGTGATTGCCTTTGCGCCCGGGGAACCCTTTGGGCCCCTGGAGACCGTCTTCACCCTGAAACAGAAAAAGAACCAGATCTGACGTGTGTGTGTGTGTCTCTGTGTGTGTGTGTGTGTGTGTGTGTGTCTCTGTGTGTGTGTGTATATGTGTGTGTGTGTGTGGACTCACCATTAGCCCTGGATATCCGGGGAATCCTGTGTCTCCCTGTGAACACAAACATGAGACATGAAACACACACGCACAGACACACACACACACACCCACAGACACACACACACACACACACACACACACACTCGCGCACACACACACACACACACAGATAATTCTTCTAAATCTTATCCAGACTCATGAGTCTGAGCTGCACCTTTGCGCCGCGGGGTCCCGGGGGTCCATACCCATCTCTGCCATCCAAACCCTGCACACAAGAGACAGGACTGAACCAGGACTGAACCAGGACTAAACCAGGACTAAACCAGGACTAAACCAGGACTAAACCAGGTCTAAACTCAGCTGGTCTCTCACCGGGGGTCCTCGGGGGCCCTGGGATCCAGGGTCTCCCTGTTCTCCAGGCTCTCCGGGCTGCCCCTGTGAACCAGAGACACACAGTTAGACATGTGTGCGTCTGTGTGTGTATCTCATGTGTGTGCGTGTGTGTCCGTCTCATGTGTGCGTCCGTCTCGTGTGTGTGTGTGTGCGCGTCCATCTTGTGTGTGTGTGTGTCTCATGTGTGTGCGTCTTGCTTGTGTCCGTCTTGTGTGTGTGTGTGTGTGCGTCTTGTGCGTTTCACCTTTTGTCCGTTTGGTCCTCGTCTCCCGTTCAGACCCGGACCTCCAGCTGCTCCTGGTCCTCCCTGAAACATCAACATTTAAAACCAAAGAGAAGAAGAGAAGAGGAAAGGAAAGAGGAGGAGAGAGGAGAGGAGAGGAGAGAGGAGAGAGGAGAGGGGAGAGGAGAGGAGGGGAGAGAGGAGAGGGGAGAGGAGAGGAGGGGAGAGGAGGGGAGGCGAGAGGAGGAGAGGAGAGAGGAGAGGAGGGGAGAGGAGAGAGGAGAGGAGGGGAGGAGAGAGGAGAGAAGGAGAGGAGAGAGGAGGGGAGGAGAGGAGAGGAGAGGAGAGAGGAGAGGAGAGGAGAGGAGAGGGGAGAGGAGAGAGGAGAGGAGAGGAGAGGAGAGGAGGGGAGAGGAGAGGAGAGGAGAGGAGAGGAGAGGAGGGGAGGAGAGAGGAGAGAGGAGAGAGGAGAGGAGAGAGGAGAGGAGAGAGAAGAGGGGAGAGAGGAGAGAGGAGGAGAGGAGAGGAGAGAGAGGAGAGGAGGGGAGGAGGGAGGAGAGGACAGGAGGAGAGAGGAGAGGAAAGAGGAGGAGAGAGGAGAGGAGAGTTCAGTTTGTGTGTATAAAGCGTGGCGCCTCTCTCTCTGTACTTGCTGCTGTCAGGCTCCTCATTCTGACCTTTGACCTTTGACCCACTCTACATGACCCTGGGGTTTGGAGTTCAACATTTTGTCCCTGAATAAATTCCAGTTCTGGGTCTGGACGTGTCTCCAGATCAGCTGCTGTAGCTGCTGGCCTCCATGAGCTTCATTTGGAAACACGAGCCTCACCTGAGCTCCGGGCAGACCCTGAGGTCCTCGAGGTCCCGGTGGACCATTCACTCCTCTGGGGCCCTGAAGAGTCACATGACACCATTATCAACATGACCCGTGTGACCCCGTCTGACACCCTCCCGCTGACCCTCCCCCGCTGACCCTCTCCCTCTGACCCCACCTCTTACCTGTGGTCCTGAGGGTCCAGGTGTCCCTTTGGGTCCAGTTTCTCCTGGGGGTCCAGCCGCTCCCTAAGAACACACACATACACACCCCGACACACAAAAACACACACCCAGACACAAAAACACACACACCCCGACACACACAAACACACACCCCGACACACAAAAACACACACACACCCCGACACACAAAAACACACACGCACACACAGACGCACACGTGTCAGATCTTTACCTCTGAAGATCTGACTCTAAATTAGAACAATAAAGAAATGAACAAACTTTTTCAAATGTGGATTGTATCTACAGTGATGTGTTTTTGTTGAAGTTTCTACAGACGTTTCTACTGAAGTTTTACTGAAGTTTCTACTGAAGTTCTACTGAAGTTTTACTGAAGTTTCTACTGAAGTTCTACTGAAATTTTACTGAAGTTTCTACTGAAGTTTTTACTGAAGTTTCTACTGAAGTTTTACTGAAGTTTCTACTGAAGTTCTACTGAAGTTTTACTGAAGTTTCTACTGAAGTTCTACTGAAGTTTTACTGAAGTTTCTACTGAAGTTTTTAATGAAGTTTCTACTGAAGTTTTACTGAAGTTTCTACTGAAGTTCTACTGAAGTTTTACTGAAGTTTCTACTGAAGTTTTTACTGAAGTTTCTACTGAAGTTTTACTGAAGTTTCTACTGAAGTTTTTACTGAAGTTTTACTGAAGTTTCTACTGAAGTTTTTACTGATGTTTTTACTGAAGTTTTACTGAAGTTTTTACTGAAGTTTCTACTGAAGTTTTACTGAAGTTTTTACTGAAGTTTTACTGAAGTTTCTACTGAAGTTTTACTGAAGTTTCTACTGAAGTTTTTACTGAAGTTTTATTGAAGTTTTACTGAAGTTTTTACTGAAGTTTTAACTGAAGTTTTACTGAAGTTTTTAATGAAGTTTTACTGAAGTTTTTACTAAAGTTTTACTGAAGTTTCTACTGAAGTTTTTACTGAAGTTTTACTGAAGTTTTTCTGAAGTTTCTACTGAAGTTTTACTGAAGTTTCTACTGAAGTTTTACTGAAGTTTCTACTGAAGTTTTTAGTGAAGTTTCTACTGAAGTTTTTAGTGAAGTTTCTACTGAAGTTTTTACTGAAGTTTCTACTGAAGTTTTACTGAAGTTTCCACTGAAGTTTTACTGAAGTTTCTACTGAAGTTTTTACTGAAGTTTCTACTGAAGTTTTTACTGAAGTTTTACTGAAGTTTTACTGAAGTTTCTACTGAAGTTTTTACTGAAGTTTCTACTGAAGTTTTACTGAAGTTTTTACTGAAGTTTCTACTGAACATCTCTGATCTTGATCTTCTGGAATGTCCCCACTGAGGTACAAATACAGGTTCTTCTGGCCCTGTCAGAGCTGCTCCACAGATTTAAGCTTTAGGAGACATGTCCAGTCTGTCCTCTCACAAACCGATACTCAGGCACCGACCGATACTCAGACACTGACCGATATTCAGGCACTGACCGATATTCAGGCACTGACCGATACTCAGCCACTGACCGATACGGACCGATACTCAGACACTGACCGATACGGACCGATACTCAGACACTGACCGACACTCAGGCACTGACCGATATTCAGACACCGATCTATACTCAGACACTGACCGATACGGACCGATACTCGGGCACTGACCAATACTCAGGCACTGACCGATACGGACCGATACTCAGACACTGACCGATACTCAGGCACTGACCAATACAGACCAATACTCAGACACTGACAGATATTCAGGCACTGACCGACACTCAGGCACTGACCGATATGCAGGCACTGACCGATACAGACCGATACTCAGACACTGGTCGATACTTGAGCTGGAATTGACAAAAAATTGGGGGGAAAAAATGAGAAACTTTTGAGAAAAAAAACAAATGGCTTCTTCAGTTCTGATCTGGAGGAGCAGTTTGGATGAGCTGCGAAATGTAAATCAATCAAAAAACGTTTTTCAAGTTTCTCCACTGCCGTGGATCCGACCTGAACGACTGAAGGATTTACAAAAAAAACCTGAAAACATTTTGCAAAAAAACAGAAAAAACTGAACTCTGCTGTGAGGAAGAGGAGTTACCTTTTCTCCAGGAGGTCCTCGCCTGCCGTCAGCGCCCTGAAAACACAAACACAAAGAAACAATCACAACGTCTGCACAAACACAGACACACACAGACACACATACATCACTGGGGTGTTCTACATGTGTCTCTATGGAGCAATGTTCAGCAGTTACCATGGAGAGACAGCCACACATTAGCAAAGACTCAGAAAAAAGTTCAACTAAAGGTGAGAGCGACTCACTGAAAAACTGTTGGTTAATGCCAACGCGAAAGCTAACGCAAATGCTAACGCTAATGCTAGCTGGTGGCTGTGATGTTCTCCAGAGGGACGTGTTTAGCAGCTCGGATCTTCTCACCTGGTGGAGTTCAGATCAGGTCTTTATGGTCAGATTGGGTTAAAAATTAAACTCAGATCAAAGTCCAATACGCCACAGACAGAGCAGAGCCTCCTGTTAGCATCACAGCCCCAGAGAATGTGGATGCACGGGATTGATATCTGCTTTTCTACCCCCTCCACAGAGCTCTTTGTGGAGCGCAGGGGGCAGCACTGAGCAAGACTCACCGGGTTTCCAACAGTCCCGCTCTCTCCGGACTGTCCATCTCCTCCAGGGGGTCCCTGAGGGTCAGAGGTCACAGGGTCAGAGGTCACAGGGTCAGAGGTCACACAGACAAACTATTGATCCACAGGGAAATGATTTGGACACAGACGCTCATCACAATATAAAATAAAAACAGAGTAAAAAATACATGGAAATAATAAATTCTAAATAAGAATCAAAAAAGAACAAGAGACAAATGTCAAATAAAACAAAATTATATAAATAAATGTAAATGTACAAGTCCAAATAAAATAGAAAAATAAGAAATAAAATATAAAATCACAGCTATAAACAAGAGACGAGAAAGACAAAGATCTGATGGACAAAAGGTTATCTGTGACATAAGGGTGAGTTGTAGGGAGTATTATCTGTGACATAAGGGTGAGATGTAAGGAGTATTATCTGTGACATAAGGGTGAGTTGTAGGGAGTATTATCTGTGACAAGGGTGAGTTGTAGGGAGTATTATCTATTACATAAGGGTGAGTTGTACAGTTGTAGGGAGTATTATCTGTGACATAAGGGTGAATTGTAGGGAGTATTATCTGTGACATAAGGGTGAATTGTACAGTTGTAGGGAGTATTATCTGTGACATAAGGGTGAGTTGTAGGGAGTATTATCTGTGACATAAGGGTGAGTTGTAGGGAGTATCATCTATGACATAAGGGTGAGTTGTACAGTTGTAGGGAGTATTATCTGTGACATAAGGGTGAATTGTAGGGAGTATTATCTGTGACATAAGGGTGAATTGTACAGTTGTAGGGAGTATTATCTGTGACATAAGGGTGAGTTGTAGGGAGTATTATCTGTGACATAAGGGTGAATTGTACAGTTGTAGGGAGTATTATCTGTGACATAAGGGTGAGTTGTAGGGAGTATTATCTGTGACATAAGGGTGAATTGTACAGTTGTAGGGAGTATTATCTGTGACATAAGGGTGAGTTGTAGGGAGTATTATCTGTGACATAAGGGTGAATTGTACAGTTGTAGGGAGTATTATCTGTGACATAAGGGTGAGTTGTAGGGAGTATTATCTGTGACATAAGGGTGAGTTGTAGGGAGTACTATCTGTGACATAAGGGTGAGTTGTACAGTTGTAGGGAGTATTATCTGTGACATTAGGGTGAGTTGTAGGGAGTATTATCTGTGACATAAGGGTGAGTTGTTGTAGGGAGTATTATCTGTGACATAAGGGTGAGTTGTAGGGAGTATTAGCTGTGACAAGGGTGAGTTGTACAGTTGTAGGGAGTATTATCTGTGACATAAGGGTGAGTTGTACAGTTGTAGGGAGTATTATCTGTGACATAAGGGTGAGTTGTACAGTTGTGATGATGCACCCCTGCACCTGTCTATCCCTGATACACCCCTGCACCTGTCCCAGCACCTGTCCATCCCTGATACACCCCAGCACCTGTCCCTGATACACCCTGCGATTCGATTAAAACATGAACATTATCCAGGTGAGAGTGAGCCGCTGCAGAAGATCGATTAAAACATGAACATTGTCCAGGTGAGAGTGAGCTGCTGCAGAAGATCGATTAAAACATGAACATTATCCAGGTGAGAGTGAGCTGCTGCAGAAGATCAATTAAAACATGAACATTATCCAGGTGAGAGTGAGCCGCTGCAGAAGATCGATTAAAACATGAACATTATCCAGGTGAGAGTGAGCCGCCGCAGAAGATCGATTAAAACATGAACATTGTAGAGGTGAGAGTGAGCTGCTGCAGAAGACAGTCCAGTCTGTGGTCTCAAAGCAGTCCTGAAGGACATCGCTGGCTTCCTGACTCCACTTCCTTACAGTCCTAGTGGTGACAGGCTGCCTCTTCACTGCAGGGACATACTGAGGTGTTAACGGGACAAGACTGTGGTCTGATGGTCCCAGTGGGGGCAGGGCAGGGGTTAAACCAGCTCTAAAGAGCCTGTGTGTGTCTGACCTCTGACCCCTGTGGATCCTTCTGTTCTGTGACATTTTAAATCTTAATCTTGATCGAAAATGACTTCATAAAGAAACAAGAGCTCTGACTGAACCAGGACTAAACCAGGACTAAACCAGGACTAAACCAGTACTAAACCAGTACTAAACCAGGACTAAACCAGGACTAAACCTGGTCTAAACCAGGACTAAACCAGGACTAAACCAGGTCGAAACCAGGAGTAAACCAGGACTGAACCAGGACTGAACCAGGACTGGACCAGGACTAAACCAGGACTACACCAGGACTAAACCTGGACTGAACCCAGGACTAAACCAGGACTAAACCAGGACTAAACCAGGTCTAAACCAGGACTAAACCAGGACTAAACCAGGACTAAACCAGGACTGAACCAGGACTAAACCAGGACTAAACCAGGACTGAACCCAGGACTAAACCAGGACTAAACCAGGGACTAAACCAGGACTGAACCCAGGACTAAACCAGGGACTAAACCAGGGACTAAACCAGGACTAAACCAGGACTAAACCAGGACTGAACCAAGGACTAAACCAGGACTAAACCAGGGACTAAACCAGGGACTAAACCAGGTCTAAACCAGGACTAAACCAGGGACTAAACCAGGGACTAAACCAGGACTAAACCAGGCTGTGGTCCCTCCTGTGGACAGCTGCACTAGAGCAGAGCGTTTTTTTACATTTGGACCAAAAAGACGACGCGACGCTGCCCAAACCTACGAGTATCACCATGAAGAACATCGAACTGGAGAAGGAAGTGACGCCACAGTGGGAGTGTCACAGTGTCACAGTGGGCGTGTCACAGTGGGCGTGTCACAGTGGGAGTGTCACAGTGTCACAGTGGGCGTGTCACAGTGGGCGTGTCACAGTGGAAGTGTCACAGTGGGAGTGTCACACGTGTCAATGGGCGTGTCACAGTGGGCGTGTCACACGTGTCACAGTGGGCGTGTCACACGTGTCACAGTGTCACACGTGTCACAGTGGGCATGTCACAGTGGCCGTGTCACACGTGTCACAGTGGGCGTGTCACAGTGGGTGTGTCACACATGTCAGTGGGCGTGTCACAGTGGCCGTGTCACAGTGGCCGTGTCACACGTGTCACAGTGGGCGTGTCACAGTGGGTGTGTCACAGTGGGCGTGTCACAGTGGGCATGTCACAGTGGGTGTGTCACAGTGGGCGTGTCACACGTGTCACAGGTGTCACAGTGGGCATGTCACAGTGGGCGTGTCACACATGTCAGTGGGCGTGTCACAGTGGGCATGTCACAGTGGGCGTGTCACACGTGTCACAGTGGGCATGTCACAGTGGGCGTGTCACACATGTCAGTGGGCGTGTCACAGTGGGCGTGTCACAGTGGGCATGTCACAGTGGGTGTGTCACAGTGGGTGTGTCAAACGTCAGTGGGCGTGTCACAGTGGGCGTGTCACAGTGGTCGTGTCACACGTGTCACAGTGGGTGTGTCACAGTGGGCGTGTCACAGTGGGCATGTCACAGTGGGCGTGTCACAGTGGGCGTGTCACAGTGGGCGTGTCACACGTGTCACAGTGGGCGTGCCACAGTGGGCGTGTCACACGTGTCACAGTGGGCGTGTCACACGTGTCACAGTGGGTGTGTCACAGTGGGCGTGTCACAGTGGGCGGGTCACACGTGTCACAGTAGGCGTGTCACAGTGGATGTGTAGCGGTAGGTAGAGCAGCAAAATGGCGTCTCAAAAATAAGAGATTAAAGATTTCTCAAACATGAATCACTCCAAAACTAACTTCAGAGGGTTAGAGAAGAAACGACTAGAACATGGAGAAACATCTGAGGAGAACAGTTAAAACGACCAGAACACGGAGAAACATCTGAGGAGAACAGTTAAAACGACTAGAACACGGAGAAACATCTGAGGAGAACAGTTAAAACGACTTGAACACGGAGAAACATCTGAGGAGAACAGTTAAAACGACTAGAACATGGAGAAACATCTGTCTCACCGGTAAACCCGGGTTTCCAGCGGCTCCTTTGGGTCCTGGAGTTGAGTTATCAGCTCCTGGTTCTCCCTGTAACACAAGACCAGGTCAAGAACCAGGACTAAACCAGGACTAAACCAGGACTAAACCAGGACTACACCAGGACTACAACAGGACTAAAGCAGGACTTAACCAGGACTACACCAGGACTAAACCAGGACTACACCAAGACTACACCAGGATTAAACCTGGACTAAACCAGGTCAGGAACCAGGACTAAAGCAGGAGTACACCAGGACTAAACCAAGTCTAACCCAGGACTAAAGCAGGACTAAGCCAGGACTAAAGCAGGACTAAAGCAGGACTAAGCCAGGACTAAGCCAGGCCTAAAGCAGGAGTAAAGCAGGACTAAAGCAGGACTAAATCTGGACTAAAGCTGGTCTAAAGCTGGACTAAAGCAGGACTAAAGCAGGACTAAAGCAGGATTAAAGCTGGACTAAAGCAGGACTAAAGCTGGACTAAAGCAGGACTAAAGCAGGACTAAAGCAGGTCTAAAGCTGGACTAAAGCAGGACTAAAGCTGGACTAAAGCAGTTCTAAAGCTGGACTAAAGCAGGACTAAAGCAGGACTAAAGCAGGTCTAAAGCTGGACTAAAGCAGGACTAAAGCTGGACTAAAGCAGTTCTAAAGCTGGACTAAAGCAGGACTAAAGCAGGACTAAAGCTGGACTAAAGCAGGTCTAAAACTGGACTAAAGCTGGACTAAAGCAGGACTAAAGCAGGACTAAAGCAGGTCTAAAGCAGGTCTAAAGCAGGACTAAAGATGGACTAAAGCTGGACTAAAGCAGGACTAAAGCAGGTCTAAAGCTGGACTAAAGCAGGACTAAAGCTGGACTAAAGCAAGACTAAAGCAGGACTAAAGCAGGACTAAAGCAGGTCTAAAGCAGGACTAAAGCAGGACTAAAGCAGGACTAAAGCAGGATTAAAGCAGGTCTAAAGCAGGACTAAAGCTGGACTAAAGCAGGACTAAAGCAGGACTAAAGCAGCTCTAAAGCAGGTCTAAAGCTGGACTAAAGCAGGTCTAAAGCTGGACTAAAGCTGGACTAAAGCTGGACTAAAGCTGGACTAAAGCTGGACTAAAGCAAGACTAAAGCAGGACTAAAGCAGGACTAAAGCTGGACTAAAGCTGGACTAAAGCAGGTCTAAAGCAGGACTAAAGCAGGTCTAAAGCTGGACTAAAGCTGGACTAAAGCAGGTCTAAAGCAGGTCTAAAGCAGGTCTAAAGCTGGACTAAAGCGGGTCTAAAGCGGGACTAAAGCGGGACTAAAGCGGGACTAAAGCGGGACTAAAGCGGGTCTAAAGCGGGTCTAAAGCGGGACTAAAGCTGGACTAAAGCAGGACTAAAGCAGGACTAAAGCTGGACTAAAGCAGGACTAAAGCAGGTCTAAAGCAGGACTAAAGCAGGTCTAAAGCAGGACTAAAGCAGGACTAAAGCTGTATTAAAGCAGGTCTAAAGCTGGACTAAAGCTGGACTAAAGCAGGACTAAAGCTGGACTAAAGCAGGACTAAAGCAGGACTAAAGCAGGACTAAAGCTGGACTAAAGCTGGACTAAAGCTGGACTAAAGCAAGACTAAAGCAGGACTAAAGCAGGTCTAAAGCTGGACTAAAGCTGGACTAAAGCAGGACTAAAGCAGGTCTAAAGCAGGTCTAAAGCTGGACTAAAGCAGGTCTAAAGCTGGACTAAAGCTGGACTAAAGCTGGACTAAAGCAGGACTAAAGCTGGACTAAAGCAGGTCTAAAGCAGGTCTAAAGCAGGATTAAAGCAGGTCTAAAGCAGGATTAAAGCAGGACTAAAGCTGGACTAAAGCAGGTCTAAAGCTGGACTAAAGCAGGACTAAAGCAGGACTAAAGCAGAACTAAAGCAGGACTAAAGCTGGACTAAAGCTGGACTAAAGCAGGTCTAAAACTGGACTAAAGCTGGACTAAAGCTGGACTAAAGCAGGACTAAAGCTGGACTAAAGCAGGACTAAAGCAGGTCTAAAGCAGGACTAAAGCTGGACTAAAGCAGATCTAAAGCTGGACTAAAGCAGGACTAAAGCAGGTCTAAAGCAGGCCTAAAGCTGGACTAAAGCTGGACTAAAGCTGGACTAAAGCAGGACTAAAGCAGGTCTAAAGCAGGTCTAAAGCAGGACTAAAGATGGACTAAAGCTGGACTAAAGCAGGACTAAAGCTAGACTAAAGCAGGACTAAAGCAGGACTAAAGCTGGACTAAAGCTGGACTAAAGCTGGACTAAAGCAGGTCTAAAGCAGGACTAAAGCTGGACTAAAGCTGGACTAAAGCTGGACTAAAGCAGGACTAAAGCAGGTCTAAAGCAGGTCTAAAGCAGGACTAAAGATGGACTAAAGCTGGACTAAAGCAGGACTAAAGCTAGACTAAAGCAGGACTAAAGCTGGACTAAAGCTGGACTAAAGCAGGACTAAAGCAAGACTAAAGCAGGACAAAACAGGACTAAAGCAGGACTAAAGCAGGACTAAAGCAGGTCTAAAGCTGGACTAAAGCAGGTCTAAAGCAGGTCTAAAGCAGGTCTAAAGCTGGACTAAAGCAGGTCTAAAGCTGGACTAAAGCAGGACTAAAGCAGGACTAAAGCTGGACTAAAGCTGGACTAAAGCAGGACTAAAGCAGGACTAAAGATGGACTAAAGCAGGACTAAAGCAGGACTAAAGCAGGACTAAAGCAGGTCTAAAGCAGGACTAAAGCAGGACTAAAGCTGTATTAAAGCAGGTCTAAAGCTGGACTAAAGCTGGACTAAAGCAGGACTAAAGCAGGACTAAAGCTGGACTAAAGCAGGACTAAAGCAGGACTAAAGCAGGACTAAAGCTGGACTAAAGCAGGACTAAAGCAGGACTAAAGCTGGACTAAAGCAAGACTAAAGCTGGACTAAAGCAGGTCTAAAGCAAGACTAAAGCAGGACTAAAGCAGGACTAAAGCTGTACTAAATCAGGACTAAAGCAGGACTAAAGCAGGTCTAAAGCTGGACTAAAGCAGGACTAAAGCTGGACTAAAGCAGGTCTAAAGCAGGACTAAAGCAGGACTAAAGCAGGACTAAAGCTGTACTAAATCAGGACTAAAGCAGGACTAAAGCAGGTCTAAAGCTGGACTAAAGATGGACTAAAGCAGGACTAAAGCAGGTCTAAAGCAGGTCTAAAGCTGGACTAAAGCTGGACTAAAGCTGGACTAAAGCTGGACTAAAGCAGGTCTAAAGCAGGTCTAAAGCAGGTCTAAAGCAGGACTAAAGCAGGTCTAAAGCAGGATTAAAGCAGGAC
>CM057088.1:25892500-25905000 GCA_029959045.1 Taenioides sp. WSHXM2023 | reverse complement strand
AGCTGTGAACCGTCTGAATGCCTCATGAGTGAGAGTGAACCTGACCTCACACCTCACACTGTTACTGGGCGCCGTGCTGTGGGCGCAGTGCAGTGGGCGCAGTGCTGTGGGTGCAGTGCTGTGGGCGCTCCACTCTGGGCGCAGTGCTCTGGGCGCAGTGCTGTGGGCGCAGTGCTGTGGGCGCTCCGCTCTGGGCATAGTGCTGTGGGTGCAGTGCTGTGGGTGCTCCGCTCTGGGCGTAGTGCTGTGGGTGCCGTGCTGTGGGTGCTCCGCTCTGGGCGCAGTGCAGTGGGCGCAGTGCTGTGGGCGTAGTGCTGTGGGCGCTCCGTTCTGGGCGCAGTGCTGTGGGCGCTCCGCTGTGGGCGTGCTGTGGGTGCTCCGCTCTGGGCGTAGTGCTGTAGGTGCCGTGCTGTGGGTGCTCTGCTCTGGGCGCAGTGCTGTGGGCGTAGTGCTGTGGGCGCTCCATTCTGGGCGCAGTGCTCTGGGCGCTCCGCTCTGGGCGCAGTGCTGTGGGCGTAGTGCTGTGGGCGCAATGCTGTGGGCGTAGTGCTGTGGGTGCAGTGCTCTGGGCGCTCCGCTCTGGGCGCAGTGCTGTGGGCGCAGTGCTGTGGGTGCTCCGCTCTGGGCGCAGTGCTGTGGGCGTAGTGCTGTGGGCGCAGTGCTGTGGGTGCTCCGCTCTGGGCGCAGTGCTGTGGGCGCTCCGCTCTGGGCGCAGTGCTGTGAGGGTAGTGCTGTGGGCGCAGTGCTGTGGGTGCAGTGCTCTGGGCGTAGTGCTGTGGGTGCAGTGCTGTGGGCGCTCTGCTCTGGGCGCAGTGCTGTGGGCGCCGTGCTGTGGGCGCAGTGCTGTGGGCGCAGTGCTGTGGGTGCAGTGCTCTGGGCGCAGTGCTGTGGGCGTAGTGCTGTGGGCGCAGTGCTCTGGGCGCAGTGCTGTGGGCGCAGTGCTGTGGGCGCAGTGCTGTGGGCGCAGTGCTCTGGGTGCAGTGCTCTGGGCGCAGTGCTGTGGGCACAGTGCTCTGGGCGCAGTGCTGTGGGCATAGTGCTGTGGGTGCAGTGCTGTGGGCGCAGTGCTCTGGGCGCAGTGCTGTGGGCGTAGTGCTGTGGGTGCAGTGCTGTGGGCGCAGTGCTGTGGGTGCTCCGTTCTGGGTGCAGTGCTGTGGGCGCTCCGCTCTGGGTGCAGTGCTGTGGGCGCTCCGCTCTGGGCGCAGTGCTGTGGGCGCAGTGCTGTGGGCGCAGTGCTGTGGGTGCAGTGCTGTGGGCGCAGTGCTGTGGGCGTAGTGCTGTGGGCGTAGTGCTGTGGGCGCAGTGCTGTGGGCGCAGTGCTAGTGCTGTGGGTGCTCCGCTCTGGGCGCAGTGCTGTGGGCGCAGTGCTGTGGGTGCAGTGCTCTGGGCGTAGTGCTGTGGGCATAGTGCTGTGGGTGCAGTGCTGTGGGTGCAGTGCTCTGGGCGTAGTGTTGTGGGCGCAGTGCTGTGGGTGCTCCGCTCTGGGCGCAGTGCTGTGGGCGCAGTGCTGTGGGTGCAGTGCTGTGGGCGCAGTTCTGTGGGCGTAGTGCTGTGGGTGCAGTGCTGTGGGCGCAGTGCTCTGGGCGTAGTGCTGTGGGCATAGTGCTGTGGGTGCAGTGCTGTGGGTGCAGTGCTCTGGGCGTAGTGCTGTGGGCGCAGTGCTGTGGGCGCTCCACTCTGGGCGCAGTGCTGTGGGCGCTCCGCTCTGGGCGCAGTGCTGTGGGTGCAGTGCTGTGGGCGCAGTGCTGTGGGCGTAGTGCTGTGGGCGCAGTGTTGTGGGCGCAGTGCTGTGGGTGCTCCGCTCTGGGTGCGTGGTTAACAGTCTGTCAGTGCTCTAGATATATTTGGGTTTGCTCTTGTTGCTGACAACGCCCCTCCTGTGTCTTTGTTTTATTGTTGCTATGGTAACGGGGCCAGGTCATGTTTTTCTTTTCTCATCATTAAATTCTAATTAGAAACTTAAAGCCGTAAAAACAGTAAAAAAAAAAAAAAACAATAAAAAAACTAGAAAAGCACTCAGAGAGCGCAGACCTCCGCCAAGCAGCTCAGTTTTCAAAATGATCCAGAATCCAGGATTTCTTCTGGATCATCACCAAAATTTAATCATCTGTTGGATTTACCATTAGGAACATTTTGAGTTATCTTGCTAACTAACAGACAAACAAACAAACAAACAAACAGACAAACTCAGGCGAAAACATAACCTCCTTGGCGGAGGTAACAAATAAAAAAACAGTAAAATGAGACTTACAGCGACGCCCTCCTCCCCCGGGAATCCTGGGTAACCCTGCTGCCCCGCCCCGCCCTGAAAGTACACACAAATACACACGTTACTGTAAATAAAATGTACTTCATATGTATGTACTACACACAGGACAGTTACTCATGTACTCCAAATACTGTTAGACACAAAACAGCCATTAGTACCACAGGTATGTCCTAGTACACAGAATACTCTACTGCATGTACTATGTGTACTGCATGTACTCTGTGAAAATGTACTGTGTACATGTAATCCATGTACTCTGCGTACTCGGCGTACTCTGCATACTCAGCGTACTCTGCGTACTCGGCATACTCTGCGTACTGCATATTCTGTGTACTCTGCGTACTCTGTGTACTGCGTGTACTCTGCATACTCTGCGTACTGCGTGTACTCTGCGTACTCTGTGTACTGCGTGTACTCTGCATACTCTGTGTACTGCGTGTACTCTGTGTACTGCGTGTACTCTGCGTACTCTCCCTCTCAGTCTTGTGCCTGGTGGTTCCTGACGCTGAGTTTATCTCAAGAACAGATTTACACTTGGAATTCTTCTTCTTCTTCATGTCCTCTTCCTCCTCTCTCCCTCTCCTGTTTCTGTCCATACTGATCTCTCTCTCTTCTTTCTCCTCTCTCTCTTCTTCCTCTCTGCTCTCTCTCTTCTTCCTCTCTCTGCTCTCTGTCTTCTTCCTCTCTCTCTCTCCTCTCTCTTCTTCCTCTCTCTGCTCTGTCTTCTTCCTCTCTCTCTCCTCTTCCTCTCTCTGCTCTCTGTCTTCTTCCTCTCTCTCTTCTCTCTCTCTTCTTCCTCTCTCTCCTCTTCCTCTCTCTCTTCTCTGTCTTCTTCCTCTCTCTCTCCCTTCTTCCTCTCTCTGCTCTGTCTTCTTCCTCTCTCTCTCTCCTCTCTCTTCTTCCTCTCTCTTCTCTCTCTCCTCTTCCTCTCTCTCTCTTCTCTCTCTCCTCTTCCTCTCTCTCCCCTCTCTCTTTTCTTCCTCTCTCTTCTCTCTCTCCTCTTCCTCTCTCTCTCCTCTCTCTTTTCTTCCTCTCTCTCTCTTCTTCTCTCGCTCTCTCCTCTCTCTCTTCTTCCTCTCTCTTCTCTCTCTCTCCTCTTCCTCTCTCTCTCCTCTCTCTCTTCTTCCTCTCTCTTCTCTCTCCCCTCTTCTTCTCTCTCTTCTCTCTCTCTTCAGTCTAAACTGACAAAGCTGTGACAGAACAGACCCCCTCTCCCCTCTCTCCTTTCTCTCTCCTTTCTCTGCAGTAGTATTTGTATCAGAGTTGTAGTACTGCAGTAGTATTTGTAGTACTGAGTGTAGTTGCAGTACTGCAGTAGTATTTGTAGTACTGAGTGTAGTTGCAGTACTGACCTTTGTCCCCGGGGGGCCCCGGAGCCCCTTCTCTCCTTCGTGTCCGGTGCATTTACAGGAAACGTTACAGCACTCCCTGTCTGACACGGCATCCTGAAGAATATTAGATTTAAAATACAAAAGGAGCAGAGGAGACGAGGAGGAGAGGAGGAGGAGCAGAGGAGGAGAGAAGGAGGAGCAGAGGAGGAGAGGAGGAGAGAAGGAGGAGCAGAGGAGGAGAGGAGGAGAGAAGGAGGAGCAGAGGAGGAGAGGAGGAGGAGCAGAGGAGGAGATGAGGAGGAGAGGAGGAGAGAAGGAGGAGAGGAGGAGCAGAGGAGGAGAGGAGGAGAGGAGGAGAGAAGGAGGAGCAGAGGAGGAGAGAAGGAGGAGCAGAGGAGGAGAGGAGGAGAGAAGGAGGAGCAGAGGAGGAGAAAAGGAGCAGAGGACTCACGATTTGCTTGAGCACAGAGGAGGCCACACCGTGCATCCCGATGTTCAGAGGAAGTTTGTATCCGAACCCTCGACCGAACTCCAACATCTGCATCTGCCCCTGGTCCTGAGCTCCCTCCAGCGCCACCACCAGGAGAGCACTGACACCTGCAGCACGGATCCAGGTCAGAACCAGGTCTGATCCAGGTCAGAACCAGGTCTGATCCAGGTCTGATCCAGGTCTGATCCAGGTCTGAACCAGGTCTGATCCAGGTCTGATCCAGGTCTGAACCAGGTCTGATCCAGGTCTGATCCAGGTCTGATCCAGGTCTGAACCAGGTCTGAACCAGGTCTGATCCAGGTCAGAACCAGGTCCAAGTCTCCAGTAGCTCTCAGATGTTCTCACCAGACTTGAGCAGTAGTTCGGACTGTGCCTCGAGTCTCGTCACATCTTCATCCAGACCATCTGAGAAGACCACGGCCACTTTGACCCCGGCTCTGGACTTGGACCTGAACATCTCCCTGAAGGACTCGACGAGGGCGGAGTTGAAGAGCGAGGGCTGGACGGGGCGGAGGGCCAGGAGCTTGGTGACCACGCCCTCATTGTAAGGTTCAAAGTTTGTGTCGAAGATCAGCTGACCTCCCGGGTCCAGCACGCGGAACGCCAGGTTCGGTTTGATCGCCCCTGCCGTGCAGCAGAGTTTAGGCACAGAGGAGAGATAACGAGCGATCTCCGGGAGGAACGACTGAAGTTTAACCTGTCCAGAGAGGAGCGGCGTGCCAGGAACGAAACCGCCACGGTGAGAAATGTCAAACGCCAGAGCGATGTCGATACTGCAGTCTGAGGAGAGAGAAGAGAGGGAGGAGAGAGAGGGGGGAGGAGAGAGAGAGGAGAGAGAGGGGGGAGGAGAGAGAGGGGAGAGAGGAGAGAGCGGGGGGAGGAGAGAGAGAGAGGAGAGAGAGAGGAGAGAGCGGGAGGGAGGAGAGAGATGGAGGAGAGAGAGGGAGGGAGGAGAGAGAGGGAGGAAAGAAGAGAGGGAGGAGAAAGAGGGGGAGGGAGAGAGAGAGAGAGGGAAGAGAGGGAAGAGAGAGCGGGAGGGAGGAGAGAGAGAGGAGAGAGGGAGGGAGGAGAGAGAGAGGAGAGAGAGGGAGGGAGGAAAGAAGAGAGGGAGGAGAGAGAGAGGAGAGAGAGGGAGGAAGGAAAGAAGAGAGGGAGGAGAAAGAGGGGGAGAGAGAGAGAGAGAGAGAGAGGAGGAAAGAGAGGGAGGAGAGGGGGGAAGGAGAGAGATTGTCTCATGTTTTTGTATATTTATGGAGAATTGTCGTGTGGAGCCTGGGGGACGTAGGCTTGTGGGCGGAGCCTCGTACAGACTCGTACTGTGGGAGCATGGGGGACGTAGGCTTGTGGGCGGAGCCTCGTACAGACTCGTACTGTGGGAGCATGGGGGCCGTAGGCTTGTGGGCGGAGCCTCGTACAGACTCGTACTGTTGGAGCACGGGGGACGTAGGCTTGTGGGTGGAGTCTCGTACAGACTCGTACTTTTGGAGCACGGGGGACGTAGACTTGTGGGCGGAGTCTCGTACAGACTCGTACTGCTGACCGTAAGGAGGGTTTGAATAGGGCCCAGGAGAGATTGTTATGCTAGAAAACTCCAAAAAATACATTTAGCTTTAGCATTGATCACTGAGTGTCGTTTCTCTCACCTGACTGGTCGCTGGGTGATTACAGTTTCTCCTGATTGGTCTCTTGGTGGTTAGAGTCGCTCCTGATTGGTCGCTGGATGTTATTCTCACCTGATTGGTCGCTGGGTGGTTATAGTTTGTCCTGATTGGTCACTGGATGTTTCTCTCACCTGATTGTTCGCTGGGTGGGCGGGACTTGCAGATGGTGTCCACGACCTTGGTCTTGATTTTCTCCAGACTCCCGAAGTTCTCCACGGTGAAGAGACGCTCTGAGTTCTCGCAGATCTGCAGCAGCTCCAGTTTGTGCACGTGTCCGACACCGATGGCGAAGATCTCCACGCCCATCTCACGAAGACGAGCGGCGGCGTCCTCCACAGAGTCCTGGCTGTCCCCGTCCGTGATCAGCACCAGGTTCTGAGACACCTGCTGGCCCCGCCTACTGCCCCGCCTCGCCGTGAAGTACTCCCGCAGAGCAGTGAGGGCATGGCCGATGTTGGTCCCGCCCCCCTTCTGCACCATGGCTCGGATATGCTTCACCACCTGTCAATCACAGTCATGCTCATGGATTTAGAATCAGAAAAGACCCTCCCCTTCTGTCCCGGGGCCAGAGCCACCATTTTAAAATGGTCAACATAGTAGTAGTAGTATTTGCAGTAATAGTAGCAGCAGTAGTAGCAGCAGTAGGATTTGCAGTAGTATTTGCAGTAGTACTTGCAGTAGTATTTGCAGTAGTATTTGCAGTAGGATTTGCAGTAGTATTTGCAGTACCTTGTCCTCTGAATCCAGGTCGTTGAGGTACAGCTGGTGTTGGAAGTCGCTGCTGAACTGGGCCAGTCCCACTCGGACCTTCTCCTGGGAGATGTTGAAGCTCTTGATCAGGTCCACGGTGAAGTTCTTCATGACGCTGTAGTCTTTAGAAGAGATGGACCCAGACTGGTCCAGGAGGAACACCAGGTCTGCCTGCTGCTTCTCACACTCTGAGGGAGACAAGATATCAGTACTACTACAGCAGGTAAGACTACTACTACAGGAGGTACGGCTACTGCTACAGGAGGTACGACTACTGCTACAGGAGGTATGACTACTACTACAGGAGGTACGACTACTGCTACAGGAGGTATGACTACTACTACAGGAGGTACGACTACTACTGCAAGTAATACTACTACTACTGCAAGTACGACTACTACAGGAGGTACGACTACTGCTACAGCAAGTAATACTACTGCTACTACTACTACTACTACTACTACTACTACTACTACTACTACTACTACAACTACTGTACTACTACGGTCTCTGTCCTGGTCCAATTTGGCCCTGGTCCAGTCCAGTACTGGTCCCTAGTCCAGTCCGGTCCTGTCCTGGTCCAGTCTGGTCCTGGTCCTGACCCGGTTTGATGTCAGTGCAGATGACTTCGCTGATGTTCTTGTAGAGGGACTCCAGAGCGCTGAAGTTGTCCACGTAGAAGATGCGTGAGCTTTTGTTCCTCGCCATGATCTCCAGCTGCTCACGGTTGGCCCCCTCCACCCCGATACTGAAGACCGCCACCCCGTTCTGCTCCAGGGCTTCAGAGGGCGCCACCAGGTTGTACCTGAGGGCAGCGCATCCTCTGCATCAGACACACATCCTCTGCACCATCTCAACATCCTCTGCTCCTCTGACCCTCTCCTCTTCTCCTCTGACCCTCTGCTCCTCCGACCCTCTCCTCTGACCCTCTGCTCCTCTGACCCTCTCCTTTGTTGTGTTCTCTCATGTGTTCTTCCTCTGTACCGTGTGTTCTTCCTCTGTACCTGTCAGTGGCGTCCCCGTCTGTGATCACCAAGAGCATCTGTGGAATCCTCTGCGCTGCTCTTCCTCCGTGCTCGGGGCCAAAGTACTGGAGGGAGTAGGCCAGGGCTTTGCCGGTGTAGGTGTCTCCACTGGGGCTGGTCAGGTTTCCAATGGCCTGGAGAACATCTCGTTTGTTGGAGTACTGGTCGAGGGTGAAGATGGAGCTGGGGTCCGTGGAGTACATGATGACGCCGAAGCGTGTGAGGTTGGAGCCCACCGTGGTCTGGTTCACCATAGAAGACATGAACTTCTGCATGCTCCAGAACTTCTCCTCACTGATGCTGGTGGAGCCGTCAACCAGGAAGATGATGTCTGCCTTCTCAGTCTTCTTACACTCTGTGACACATCAAAGGAGCAAAAGGGTCAGAGGAGAGAGTCAGAGGAGCAGAGGAGAGGGTCAAAAGAGCAGAGGAGCAAAGGAAAAGGTCAGAGCATCAGAGGAGAGGGTCAGAGGAGCATAGGAGAGTGTCAAAAGAACAGGAACAGAAGAAAGGATCAGAGGAGCAGATGAGCAAAGGAGAGGGTCAGAGGAGAAGAGGAGGGTCAGATGGAGCACCTCGGTTGGGGTTGCAGATCTCCAGAGCGAGTTGGCTCTCCAGATCTTTGAGGGCATCAAAGTCCTTCTCAGTGTAGACCCTCTCCGGAGTCCCACTGATCTCCAGGAGCTGAGTGGCATTGGCACCGACCACTCCGATCACGTAGACCACCACCCCACTGTCCCTCAGCCTCTGCAGGGGGACGCAAGGGGTTAGCCCCGAGAGCACCAACAGACTCCAGATCTAAACCAGGACTAAACCAGGTCTAAACCAGGTCTAAACCAAGACTGAACCAGGACTAAACCATGTCTAAACCAGGACTACACCAGGTCTAAACCAGGACTAAACCAGGTCTAAACAAGGTCTAAACCAGGACTCCTCTCCTCATCCTGATCTGAAGGTTGGTAGTTTGAATCCCGCTCTTGACAGAAACATCATAAGTCGAGTGGTCAGATCCACTAACCCACAGACGAAATCATTATGTCCTTGGGCAAGACACTTAACTCCCCTGGCCCCCAGTATCTGTGCACATGCTGTGGGAGGAGGTGTGGGAGGAGCTGTGGGAGGTGGTGTGGGAGGTGGTGTGGGAGGAGCTGTGGGAGGTGATGTGGGAGGAGCTGTGGGAGGTGGTGTGGGAGGAGCTGTAGGAGGTGGTGTGGGAGGTGGTGTGGGAGGAGCTGTGGGAGGTGGTGTGGTAGGAGCTGTAGGAGGTGGTGTGGGAGGAGCTGTGAGAGGTTGTGTGGGAGGAGCTGTAGGAGGTGGTGTGGGAGGAGCTGTGAGAGGTGGTGTGGGAGGTGGTGTGGGAGGAGCTGTGGGAGGTGGTGTGGGAGGAGCTGTGGGAGGTGGTGTGGGAGGAGCTGTAGGTGGAGCTGTAGGTGGCGCTGTTGCTCTTTTACCTCGACTGGACTTTACTTTCTGAGCCATTTTGCAGAGTTCTCCCGGTGCTTTCCCTTTAGCTCTAAACCCTCACCTGTCAGAGCCCCTGTCAGACCTCACCTGTCCCCTGTCAGAGCGTCAGACCACACCTGTCCCCTGTCAGAGCGTCAGACCTCACCTGTGCAGGACCTTTGACCTCGTCCTGAGCCTCTCCATCGGTAATGACCACAAGCCTCTGTGTGAGCGTGGGGCGCCCCCCTCTGGCGGCGTCGAAAAACTGCTGAGCGTAGGTGATGGCGGCGCCCGTGTGAGTCCCACCTCCAAGCTGCGTCATGACGTCCACCGCTGTCATCAGCTGATCTATGGAGAACAGCTGGTTCAGACGAAACTCCAACTTCTGCTCTGTGCTGAACTGAAGGACCCCAAAGTGGACCGAGTCTGGACCCACGGAGGACTTCCCCATCACCGCCTTCATGAACTCCTTCATCTTCTCATAGTCCTCCGGATAAATGCTCCCAGAGCTGTCCACCAGGAAGAGCAGGTCCCCAGACACATCTTTACAGACTGCAGGGAGAGAGGAGGGGAGACCTGGTTTAGACCTGGTTTAGTCCTGGTTCAGACCTGGTTTAGTCTTGGTTTAGTCGAGTTCTTACCCTCGGTGGAACAGATGTCAGTGATGATGTCGTCTTTTATGGGTTTGAGGGCGTCGAAGTTGTGGACGAAGAACATCTTGTTAGGGTCGCCGGATATCTCCAGCAGCTCCTTCGTGTTGGCGTTCTTCACCCCAATGGCGTAGATGGTCACGCCCTGAGCTCGCAGCGCCTCGGCCGGAGCTTTCACCTTATCGGATGACTCCCCATCTGTGATCACGACCAGGTACTCTGAGACCTGAGAGAACAACACACATCACCACCAGGAACTCTGAGACCTGAGAGAACAACACGCATCACCACCAGGAACTCTGAGACCTGAGAGAACAACACACATCACCACCAGGAACTCTGAGACCTGAGAGAAGAACACGCATCACCACCAGGAACTCTGAGACCTGAGAGAAGAACACGCATCACCACCAGGAACTCTGAGACCTGAGAGAACAACACACATCACCACCAGGAACTCTGAGACCTACAAACCAACAAATTTTGATTTTGGAGGATATATTGTTTTCACAGTCAGGTCAAGGTCAGTTAGGGTCAGGGTCAGGGTTCTGTAAATATTTAGACAAAAGAACTTGATAAATAAATAGTTATTATTTAACTGTATTTAATGATCACAAAAAAACTCGTCTCTCAGCTTTAACATCTGCTGTGATCGATAAGCCCCGCCCCTGTCCCCTGTGCTGACCCCTAGTCACACTCATGGGCTCACCTTCTGCCCCCTGGAGGCCTCTGCATTCTTGAACAAGGGACCCATGAAGCTCAGAGCTTTGCCGGTCTCAGTACCGCCTCCTCTTTGCTGGATGCCCTCCACGGCACGCTCCAGAGACGTCACGTCGGAAAAGTTCGAGAGGTCGAACTCCAGCTCGGGGTTGTCGGCGTACTTGGCCACGCCCATCCGCACGTGGTCCGGCCCGATCCTGAAGGTGTGCAGGAACTCCATGATGAACTTTTTCATGTCCTGGAAGTCTGGGGGGTAGATGCTTCCAGAGTGATCGATCAGGAAGAAGATGTCCGCCTCGTCCGTCTGCACGCAGCCTGAGAGGGAAGGGTTAAGGTTAATGTTTGTTCTGGAAATAGCTAATTACAAACAGGAAGTGAGCATGGGCGCGATTCGGCTCCATGGACTCTGGCTCCGGTTCACTTTGTGTGTAAAAAGCATGGCCCCTCTTTCTGAAACTGCTGCTGTCAGGCTCCTCATTCTGACCTTAAATACTTTGAATGATGTCCTAGACGTTTTAACTGTTCTCCTCAGATGTTTCTCCATGTTCTAGTCATTTTAACTGTTCTCCTCAGATGTTTCTCCATGTACTAGTCGTTTTAACTGTTCTCCTCAGATGTTTCTCAGTGTTCTAGTCGTTTTAACTGTTCTTCTCAGATGTTTCTCCATGTTCTAGTCGTTTTAGCTGTTCTCCTCAGATGTTTCTCCATGTTCTAGTCGTTTTAACTGTTCTTCTCAGATGTTTCTCCATGTTCTAGTCGTTTTAACTGTTCTCCTCAGATGTTTCTCCGTGTTCTAGTCGTTTTAACTGTTCTCCTCAGATGTTTCTCCATGTTCTCGTCGTTTCTTCTCTAACCCTCTGAAGTTGGTTTTGGAGTGATTCATGTTTGAGGAATCTTGAATCTCTTATTTTTGAGATGCCATTTTGCTGATCTACCTACCGCTACACATCCACTGTGACACGCCCACTGTGACACGTGTGACCCGCCCACTGTGACACGCCCACTGTGACACATGTGACACGCCCACTGTGACACGTGTGACACGCCCACTGTGACACGTGTGACACGCCCACTGTGACACGTGTGACACGCCCACTGTGACACGCCCACTGTGACACATGTGACACGCCCACTGTGACACGTGTGACTCGCCCACTGTGACCCGCCCACTGTGACCCGCCCACTGTGACGTATACGTGTGCGCAATTTTTAGCATATCGTCTATCGGCCTTAAATCTCCAGCACAGGCCAATAATTTGTTTTGGTCACACAAAGTTTTAAGAAAATTGCACAAAATTTGAATACACAGTTTCCTTATGGGTTTGTGGTAAAACGAGGGCTGTGAGTGAGTTTGTAGTAAATTTAAATTTAAATTACTTAATTTAAGGAAAATTATAAAAATCGGTGGTACACATCTGCTCAAAAAATATCATCCAAGTTTATCTAGTTTATCTAGTATCTAGTTTACAGCGACGTCAGCTCCCACTGTGCACCACATTTTTCTAATGCGGAAGTCAGCGCACTTGTTTCTGTTATTAAGTCGTTTTAGATCAATTTTGTGATTAAAAATGTGTAAATTATAACATAACTATAGAGACACACAGGCACTATAGAGCTGCTTTCAGGTTAGGGATTAGTGTGATTAGTGTGCGAGTGTGTGATCGTACCTTCTTTGATGTCCGTTCTCCTGGAGGACACTGTGATGGCCTGTCTGAAGATGTTGTGGCACACGGTCTGTTGCAGAACCTGCTCCAAAGTCTTTAGATTGGAGAAGCTGTCCACGATGAACACGTGTTTGTTGGCGGGGTAGGACGCCATCTTGTTCAGCTCATCTTTGCTGGCATTCTTCACCCCGAGAGCATAAACCGTGACCCCGGCTCTGCGCAGCTCTGCTCCTGCAGCCACCACATCGTCCTGTAGGGGGCAGAGTGTCATTCCTCTCTCAGTCACTACCTGATCTACGCCAGTCATGCTAGCGGTTATCCGGATTAAATGAGTCACTGCCACAGTATTTAACTTTATAGCCAACGCTGACACTCTGTGACCCCTGTGTGACCCCCTCCCTGACCCCTGACCTCGTACCTGAGACTCTCCGTCGGTGATGACCACTGCCACCTGCTGGACGCCCTTGCCCCTGCGGCTGCCCCTGGCGGCGGTGAAC